>BPLQ01006863.1:439756-534786 GCA_021605075.1 Caerostris darwini | reverse complement strand
TGTCTAAATCACAACAGTGACAGTTCACCTGTCATTGTAAGTTATAAAAATCCCCTAATTGTCAATCTCTCTGCTGTCTTATTCAATTCCTTCTATTAGTTCACACTCTCCCTATATATATCTTGTTCAAATTTTCAATCGTTAATAAAATACTTTTTATTCATCCACTCAAGTTCAAATACATTTTTTTGAACTTGTAGTGGATGACACTTGATGTTAACACAGTTTTTTTAAATATTAATACAGTAATTAAATTTAATTAATTAATTTTAGTTTTTTTTAGATTTAAGTTGCATATATATATCAGTAGATGGCGCCAGGTAAACTTAGAAAAATGAATGAAAATGATTTATCTTTATAGGACCTCCTACATTATAGTGAAAATAAAGTAGGAATTGACTTTAAATTGACTTTTTTTATATTACTTGCTTATAATACATTCTTGGGAATTATCGGTAAGACATTTACTTTTACGGTGTTGAATATACTAAATTAATTAAATGTGAGCAAATGCGGGTGTATTTCAGATCGCAAATAAATTGGGAGATATAAGCAAATAATGTACATATCCTTTTGTGAGGATTCAATTAAAGGATACAATTAAACAACTAAAATTTATCATTCACTTACTTTTTGTCATTCATTCAATAACTACTTGAACTTGACATAACCGGTATAGTAAATTCAACGTATTTAGCTAAAAAATAAATGTACTACCATAAAATTAAGTAAGAAAGAATGCTTTTCTATAATTTTTACTGTACTCGTTGCATGAGAAGACATGATACTAAATCACCAGGTCAGCGCTGAAGCATGTTACTTAAACTTGTTATTTTGTTACCTTCAAACGAGCTCATTTTATTACTTTCCGCGTTAAACAAACTAACTTTATCACTTAAATAACGAGCTCATTGCTTTGAGGGCATCCAACAAGTATCCTAGTCTCAATTGCATGAAACCTTCTATCACTTATTTCTCAAGTAACAGTGAGGACAGCACGATTTATAGTTCCCTGGTTTTTCTCGCTCACAAACAAGTTCCCGGAAGAACATGCACATCATAAATGTATTATTTGAGTGACATCACCTGTTGGCTTCATCTTCAATTAACAAAATAAGACCATCTGATAAACGATCAAATGAGTATCGGTTTGTCTAGAGAATCTGAATGAATATATTGCTTAGTTTCCGTATATGAAGCATTTTATCGCCCATTTCGCAGGAATCGATGAGGACAATGTGATTGATGTACCCCATGCTTTTCTCGCTCACAAACGAATTCACGGAAGACCATGTACATCCTAAATTTATTATTTGCGCGACAAGGCGGTTGGTTTCATGCTGAAAATAACAAAATAAGATTGACTGATAAACGATTATATAAGTACCGGCATGTCAAGAGAATTTGAAGGAATATTTTGCTTGTGTTCCGTGTATGAAGTATTCTTTCGCAAATTTCGCAGGAACCAATGAGCACAATACAAATGATGGTCTTCAGACTATTCTCGCTCACAAACGAATTTTCGGAAGGTCATACACATCGTAAATTTATTATTTGAGTGGCAAAGTTAATTCATTAAGTCAATGATTTCTTGTTTAACTAAGATATATATTTTAAATTGAATTATATATTTTTGAATACACTGAATATTATGAAATATTTGAAATACGAATATGAGATAGCGTGTAAAAAAATCATGTTCTGCCAATTTATATACAGGCATTTTTTTTCTTGTTCTAAACCTCACCCCTATATTTAAGATATGTATCTAGATGCAGGGAATTACTGATTATGTAGTTCCCTAACTATCCCTACGATTATGGATATTGTAGTCGCCTAACATTTACAATAGAGAGAGTGTAATATTGGTGGCCCACATATTTAACATGATATAGGCTGGGAACGTGGAGAGGGAGGGTGAGGAGGTGTTGAGGTGGGGAGGTGTTGAGAGGAGGCAATGCCTTCTGGGAGGACCTTTAGTGGCGACTGCAAAACAAACGGGAGAAAATCCAGAGAACTGCTAACAGATAGCCTGACTATAGATACAGAGACTTTACACCCATTTTAATACTCTCATTAGAATCGTTCCAGAGAGCTGTGATTACAGCAAAGCTGCCAGTGGAATCGAAACCTTATAACTCCTGATACAAACATTTTTTTTTCCTTTCCTTCATACCTCACCCCGCGTGAACATACCATGGGTTATGCAGCCCCTTACGATTAGAATGGTAAAAGTGGAACATCGGTGGGCCTTTCATATATCACAAGCAGCCGACAGGCGGGTGATGGGGACGAAAAGGACTTTTAGTGATAGTAAGAGCTCATTAACGTGTTGTATGAGGAAAACACGGGACAACACCCACCAGTTACTCTGGCTATCACTGTAAGATATACACATTGTTACTACCTCCATAGAGAAAGTGACAAAGTGTTCATGTCCTCATTTCAGGCTGCATCTAAATTAATGGCACCAAGGAATCGAATATCAGCCCTGGCGAGAGAGAAATTTTTATTTTATATTTTTAATTCTCTACAACTCATCCTCGTTCCTAGATCTATGTAGCCCTCTACCAGCCAGAAAGATGAAAGCAGAACATCGGTGAGCATCTTATATACCATGAACTAACGATGAGTGTTGAGGAAAGGACAATGCCATTTTAAAAGACATAACAAAGCAAAATGGCAACATTCCTTTTATCTTCATTACGATGTTTGCGACTTCTGCCAGTTATTTAGTTTCACACGACAATAAATTCTTAAAGCTTTTAATTAAAAACCGAATTATGCTTAATTTCGACAAAAATCAAAAGACCAATAATTCCCCTCTCGCCTGAAAATGTCTGCAAGCAATTGCCCATTGTTAAATTCACCGCCAGCCTTTGTCTGCAACAAACTCCCAAGAATCATCGATAAGTTATTATCTTTTCCGAGTTTGAAGATACCGAATTACATACTTCGAACAACAGAAAACGACGTTCTCCGCCGAATTTGTCATTCAGGGAACACATAACTAATTTTTCAAGCATTGTTCGCGTCTCCCCAGAACATGCCTGGATTCCTGGATTCCCGGTTTCCGTCGTCGTCTTAAAAATCCGGCTCGTCAACGAAAGCGATAACAGTTCAAAGTATTTCACAATTATTTTCCTTCAACTTATCAATTACGCTAAGTGGGGAGGGAAACTGCAGGATACGAACCGTTTGTCACGATCCGTTGAGAAGAGATATTCGCATCCTTTTGCTAAGGACGAGGATGGCAATTAAGCAGCATTGTTAATTAAAACGGATCATTCATTCTAATAAATAGCGCGTGCAGAAGAGGGGATTGTGTTGTATATATAATTTAGTGAAATTGCTTCATCGGACTATTTTTAATCCAATTTATTTGTTCCCCACATTTTAAAATATTTTACAGCGCTGTAGGAAGACATCGCAAATGTTCAATGCAATAATTATTGAATACAAAATTACAATTATATCGTTAAAAAACTCTTTACTTCTCGATACTTTAGTGGGAGGTAATATTTAAAATATGAAAATTAAGAAAAATTAAAAAAAAAAAAAAAAATTCATACATTTTTCCCGATTAAAGTACACAAAAATAGATTGCATTCATTATCTCTCTCTCTCTGTAAATATATATATACATATACATATATTTGCATCTTAAGCAATTTACTGCTTTTTTTATCAATTTGGAGAGGTTTGGATTACCGACTTTTTGTATCGCAAACAATATGATGGTTGTGCTATTCAATTTGACTATAGTGAATACGGTTAGTCGTTTCTGGAATGCAAATTTTTGTTTATTTTAATATGTTTTCTGTGTTTACGCATTGTATTATATGTATATAGAAATTACAATAATTGATAAGTTTGTGAATCAGAAATTTAACATTTTTCTGGTAATATTTTTAATGAACAAATTGATTTACTTTTTTTATATCAATAATTCGGCTTATTTGAAAAAAAAAAAGCATTTAAAAATATATTTTTATGTTTAAAAAATTATTCTAATACAATTACAGAAATACACTTAAAAATGCTACATACTAATTTTTTAAAATTTTACATAAATAGAAAAAAAAAACTGGCCTAGATTATTTAAACTTATAATTTATTTAGAAAGATGAGAGTATAGCATCCGTGAGCTTCATGTATACCATTACCGGACGATGAGTGTTGAGAGAAGGACAATGCCATTGTAAAGGACATAGCAAAACAAAATAGCAACATTCATTTTCTCTTCGTTAAGATGTTTTCGACTTCTGCCAGTTAACTAGTTTCACACGCCAACTAATTCTTATTGCTTTTAATAAAAAACCGAATACAGTTTAATTCTGACAGAATTAAAAATCGTATTCAGGAGAGACTGTTTCATTCTGACCAAAATCAAAACACCAATAGTTCGCCTTTCTCTCCTGACAATGTCTGCAAGCAATCCCCCATTGTTAAATTCCCCGCCAGCCTTTGTCTGCAACAAACTCCCCAGAATCTTAAATAAGTTATTAACTCTTCCGATGTTGAAGATACCGAATTGCATACGTGGAACAACAGAAAACGACGTTCTCCGCCGAATTTGTCATTCAGAGAGCACAAAACTAATTTTTCAAGCATTGTCCTGCGTCGCCCCAGAACACGTCTTGATTCCCGGTTTCCGTCGTCGTAAAAATCCGACTCTTCAACGAAAGCGATAACAGTTCAAAGTATTTCGCAATTATTTTGCTTAAACTTATCAATTACGTTAAGTGGGGAGGGAAACTGCAGGATACGAACCGTTTGTCACGATCCGTTGAGAAGAGATATTCGCATCCTTTTGCTAAGGACGAGGATGACAATTAAGCAGCATTGTTACTTAAAACGGATCATTCATTCTAATAAATAGCGCGTGCAGAAGAGGGGATTGTGTTGTAAATATAATTTAGTGAAATTGTTTGATCGGATTATTTTTAATCCAATTTATTTGTTTTCCACATTTTAAAATATTTTACAGAGCTGTAGGAAGACATCGCAAATGTTCAATGCAATAATTATTGAATGCAAAATTACAATTATATCGTTAAAAAACTCTTTTCTTCTCGATACTTTAGTGGGAGGTAATATTTAAAATATGAAAATTAAGAAAAATTAAAAAAAAAAATTGTCATACATTTTTCCCGATTAAAGTACACAAAAATAGATTGCATTCATTATCTCTCTCTCTCTGTAAATATATATATACATATACATATATTTGCATCTTAAGCAATTTACTGCTTTTTTTATCAATTTGGAGAGGTTTGGATTACCGACTTTTTGTATCGCAAACAATATGATGGTTGTGCTATTCAATTTGACTATAGTGAATACGGATAGTCGTTTCTGGAATGCAAATTTTTGTTTATTTTAATATGTTTTCTGTGTTTACGCATTGTATTATATGTATATAGAAATTACAATAATTGATAAGATTGTGAATCGGAAATTTAACACTTTTTCTGGTAATATTTTTAATGAACAAATTGATTTACTTTTTTTATATCAATAATTCGGCTTATTTGAAAAAAAAAGCATTTAAAAATATATTTTTATGTTTAAAAAATTATTCTAATACAATTACAGAAATACACTTAAAAAAGCTACATACTAATTTTTTTTAAATTTTACATAAATAGAAAAAAAACTGGCCTAGATTATTTAGACTTATAATTTATTTAGAAAGATGAGAGTATAGCATCCGTGAGCTTCATGTATACCTTTAACGGACGATGAGTGTTGAGAGAAGGACAATGCCATTGTAAAGGACATAGCAAAACAAAATAGCAACATTCATTTTCTCTTCGTTAAGATGTTTTCGACTTCTGCCAGTTAAATAGTTTCACACGTCAACTAATTCTTATTGCATTTAATAAAAAACCGAATTCAGTTTAATTCTGACAGAATTAAAAACCGTATTCATTAGAGACTGTTTCATTCTGACAAAAATCCAAAACACCAATAGTTCGCCTCTATCGCCTGACAATGTCTGCAAGCATTCCCCCATTGCCTTTGCCTGCAACAAACTGCCTTTGTCTGCATTTGTCATTCAGGGAACACAAAACTAATTTTTTAAGCATTGTCCGCGTCTCCCCAGAACATGCCTGGATTTCCGGTTTCCGTCGTCGTAAAAATCCGACTCGTCAACGAAAGCTTTAACAGTTCAAAGTACACTTATGTCCATAAATTAAGGATAATTCAGAATCACACAGAAATTGAACTCTAAAATAAAAATTTCACCTGTAGAATTATCACACACATCTTGAAGAAAAATATGCAAATTACAGGAAACCACCAGATGGCGCGGGCAGTACGTCACAATGACGAGAGGGTAAGAGAGGGGTATATAAGGAATGGCGGCAAAGAAGTAAAATTGTTCACAAGCGCTTTAAAGCCTTTCAGTGCAATAACCGCATTGTTATGGCACAAAGGAAGCATTTGGATGATTTTTTACGTGGTGGAATTATCGGAAGACTGGAATGGGGACGTACCCAGTTGGAAGTATCCGATGAACTTGGAATCGCCCAGAGTGTCATCTCCAGCCTTTGGCACGATTCCAAAATGATGGTAATTTGAGTAGATGTTACAGCACAGATCGCCCCCGAGTTACAACGCCGAATGAGGACCGATATTTAGTAGTTACTGCCAAAAGAATCAGACGGAGCACAGCATCAGACCTGTCTCGTCAGCTCTCTTCAGCTACCAGAAACGACAGTTTTAAGGCAGACCGTGTACAGACTCTTAGGGCACATTGGTCTATATGCTCGTAGGCCTGTCAGATGTGTTCCACTTACCGCAACTCACTGTCGCTTGCGATTAACCTGAAGTAGAGAGCATGCATTGTGGACACCGCAACAGTGGTCTTGTATGATGTTTTCCGACGAGTCCAAGTTTAGTTTGCAGTCTGATTATCGCCGGAATTTCATATGGTGAGCGATAGGTACCCGTTACCCCCAAGAGAACACCATTGAACGACACCGTTGCGGTGGTGCAGGATGGCTCGTTTGGGGAAGAATTATTTTTAGTTTCAGAACTGACCTGCATGTTCTGAGTGTAACGATGACAAGCCACATCTATCGGGATGTCATTCTGGAACAACATGTACGTTTGTTTCGGGGCGCCATGTTTGCTGAATTTCTGTTTATGGATGATAACCCCCGTCCTCACCGTGCAAACATTGTAGACGAATGCCTTCAATTGGAAGATATCACCCGTATGGGTTGGCCAGCATACTCACTGGACTTGAATCCAATAGACCATGTGTGGGATATGCTTGGCGGACGAATTGCAGCCCGTCAACCCACTCCCACTTGTCAACCGGAACTTCGGAGGGCATTGCTTGATGAGTGGTGTAATATTCCCCAAGATCAGATTGATAATTTGATACTCAGCATGCCTAGGCGTTGTAAGGCCTGTATTGCATCGTCCGGGAGACATACTCCATATTAACCGTCATACTAACCATGTTATACTGTTTTTTGTAAATAGGTTCTTTTTTGAAATTTGCTCCAGGGAGTAAAAATCGCACTTTTTATTAATTATGTCAAACATATAGCATCCTTTTTTTGCTCTTTACCTTTTGTTTAATAAATAGACTTTACAAATAAGTCAAATTTGTTTTGCATCTGTCTCTTTCTTTGCCTGAACTTCATTATCCTTAATTTATGGACATGAGTGTATTTCCACAATGATTTTGCTCAAACTTATCAATAACGTTAAGTGGAGAGAAACTGCAGCATACGAACCATTTGTCACGATTCGTTGAGAAGAGATATTCGCACCCTCTTGCTAAGGACTCGGATGACAATTAAGCGGCATTGTTAATTAAAATGAATCATTCATTCAGGTAAATATCCCGTGCAAAAGTAGTGATCATGTTGTTAATATAATTAAGTTGAATGACTTGATCGGGAATATTTTTAATCTAATTTTTTTGTTCCCTATATTTTAAATCATTTTACAGCGCTATAGGAATACATCGCAAATGCTCCATGCAATGGTTATTGAATGCAGAGTTACAATTAAATCATGAAAATTATTTTTATCAACAATATTTTTAAAAGTGTAAGTTTAAATGCAATATTTATATATCAAAAAGCCTTATTTCCGATATTTTAATAGAAGGTCATATTTGAAATACCAAAATTTCTTTTTAGTCGAGAAAAAATTTTGAAATCAATTACGCTACATTTTTTCTCATTGAAGTACATAAAAATAGATTACATTCATTATTATATATATATTTTCTCATCTTTTTTCCTTCCTTTGTATTTCATTTTGGAGAGGTTTGGATACCGGCTTGTTGTATTGTTGCAAGGTGATCGTTTTGTATTACGATGGTGCTGTACAATTACGATTTGCTGTACAATTTGCCTACAGCGCGTAAGGGTAGCCGTTTCTGGAATGCGAATTGTTGTTTGTTTTTCTTTGTTTTTTGTGCTTATGTATTTATATTTTATTGCTATGTATTATAATATATATATATATAAGCCAATTTAATTATTCTCCATATTTTAATCATTTTACAACGCTGTAGGAATATATCACAAACTCTCAATGCAATAGTTATTGAATGCACAGTTACAATTTTAAAGATTAATTTTTTATCAACTAATTATCATATATCAAAGTGTTTTGTTGTTGTTGCTTATCCCCTTGATTTAGAATCCTAAACCAAGTCCAGTAGATCATGCTGCATCAATAGATCGTAAACTGTCCTCCCCTCATTCAACAGTTGCCTCACAGAGGCACCAATACAATCTATGAGATGAGAGGGAGATGCGATGGTCGAACAATGACAAAGGGCATATGTCTTCTCGTCTCCATTGAAGGTCAAACTCTTAATGTGGCCAGTCCTTAGTCTAGCTAAAACCGTCTGAGCAGGTCTAGGACAGGAGCACTGTATGGACATACCAGGATATTTAGCGGCGTACCATGCATGAATTGGTGGTGACCTCCAAGAGGTATTCACTCTGGCTAAAGTCATGGAATGAACATCTGAAGCTAACAGATTGGAAGAAGAAGCTTTGGGAAGTTCGCAACCTTCCCTAGCGAGCAGATCAGCAATTTCATTTCCGTAGATGCCCACATGGGAGGGAATCCACTGCAAGCAGACCGATCCGATCTGGTCCAAAACAGCTAGTTTGGAAACTATATCCTGCCCCAATTTGTTCAAAGTGTTTAAATGCTATATTTATCTATTTAAAAACTTTTCTTCTAGATACTTTATTAGAAATTCATATTTGAAATATGAAAATCAATAGAGATTTTGAAACAATTACCAAATAATTTTTCTGATCAATTTGCATAAAAATAGATTGCTTTCCTTATATCCCTCCCTCTCTCTCTCTCTCTCTCTCTCTCATATATATATATACACTGAAGTGACAAAAGTCATGGGATAGCAATATGCAAATTTTCAGATGGCAGTAGCATCGCGTAGAACAGGTATAAATGCGCAGTGCTTTCGCAGAGCTTTCATTTCTGTTCAAGTTATTCATGTGAAGAGGTTTTGATGTGATGATGACCGCACGACGGGAATTAACAGACTTTGAACGCGGAATGTTAGTTGGAGCTAGACGAATGGGTCCTGCCATTTCGGAAATCGTTAGGGAATTCAACATTCCCAGATCCACTGTGTCAAGAGTGTGCCGAGAGTATGGAATTTCAGGCATAACATCCCACCATGGACAGCGCAGTGGTCGACCGCCTACACTTAACGACCGAGACCGGCGACGTCTGCAAAGAGTCGTAAATTCTAACAGACAAGCAACAATGCGTCAAATAACCGCAGAAATCAATGTGGGACGTACAAGGGACTTGTCTGTTAGAACTGTGCGGAGAAATTTGGCTTTCTTGGGCTATTCCAGCAGAAGACCGACTCGAGTGCCTTTACTGACAGAACGACATCGCTTGCAGCAACTCTCGTGGGCACGTGAGCATATCGGTTGGTCCCTAGATGAATGAAAACCGTGGTCTGGTCCGATGAGTCACGATTTCAGTTGGTAAGAGCTGATGGTAGGGTTCGAGTGTGGCGCAGAACCCACGAAGCCATGGACCCAAACTGTCAGCAAGGCACTGTTCAAGCTGGTGGTGGCTCCGTAATGGTGTGGGCTGTTTTTTCATGGACTGGACTTGGTCCTCTGGTGCGACTGGACCGAACATTGAATGGAAATGCTTATGTTCAGCTACTTGGAGATCACTTGCAGCCATTCATGGACTTCATGTACCCAAACAACGATGGGATTTTTATGGATGACAATGCGCCATGTCACCGGGCCACAACTGTTCGCGATTGGTTTGAAGAACATTCTGGACAATTCCAACGAATGATCTGGCCACCTAGATCGCCCGACATGAATTCCATCGAGCATTTATGGGACATCATCGAGAGGTCTGTTCGTGCCCAAATCCTGCACCATCAACGCTTTCACAATTATGGACGTCTATCGAGACAGCATGGCTCAATATTCCTGCAGAAGACTTCCAACGACTTGTTGAGTCCATGCCATGTCGAGTTGCTGCACTTCGCCGGGCGAAAGGAGGGTCGACACGATATTAAGAGGTATCCCATGACTTTTGTGACTTCAGTGTACATTCATCTTCATAAATTTTCTCTTTTTCATTATAGAGATTCGGACTACCAACCTTTTGTATTGCAAACCCTACGATGGATTTACTATTCAATTTGATTATAGCGAATACGGGTAGTTGTTCCTGGGATGCGAATTTTTGTTTATTTATCTTCATTTCCGTTTTTATGCATTCTATTATATGTATATAGAAATTACGATAATTAATAAGTTTGTTAATCCAAAATTTAACATTTTTCCTGGCAATATTTTTAATAAGCATATTGATTCCCTTTTTTATATCAATAATTGGACTCGTTTACGAAAACAAGCATTTAAAAATTAATTTTTATGAATAAAATTTCAATGTACTACGTTTACAGAAATATACTTAAAATTGATGGATAATATTTTTTTTAAATTTTACATAAATATAAAAACCACTTTACTGGATTCTTTAAACTTAAAATCTATTGTGAAAGATGAGGGTAGAAGATCGGTGAGTGTCATTTATACCATGAACTGACGATGAGTGTCGAGGGGATTACAATGCCATTTTAAAAGAGACAGCAAAACAAAACGGCCACATTTATTTTATCTTCGTTACTATATTTGCGACTTTTGATAGTTAACTAGTTTCACACGACAACAAATTCTTAATGCTTTTAATTAAAAACCGAATTCTGTTAAATTCTGACAAAAACCAAAACACCAATAGTTCCCCTCTCTCTCCTGACAATGTCATCAAGCAATCCCCCATTGTTAAATTCACCGCCAGCCTTTGTCTGCAACAAACTCCCGAGAATCATCGATAAGTTATTATCTTTTCCGAGTTTGAAGATACCGAATTACATATTTCGAATGACAGAAAACGACTTTCTCCGCCGAATTTGTCATTCAGAGAGCACAAAACTAATTTTTCAAGCATTGTTCCGCGTCTCCCCAGAACATGCCTGGATTCCCAGTTTCCGTCGTCGTAAAAATCCGACTCTTCAACGAAAGCGATAACAGTTCAAAGTATATCACAATTATTTTGCTTGAACTTATCAATTACTTCAAGTGGGGAGAGAAACTGCAGGATACGAACCGTTTGTCACGATCCGTTGAGAAGTGATATTCGCATCCTTTCGCTAAAGACTCGGATGACAATTAAGCGGCATTGTTAATTAAAATGAATCATTCCTTCAAATAAATAGCTCGTTCAGAAGGAGGGGGGATCATATTGTAAATATAATTAAATGAAATGAATTGATCGGGATATTTTTACTCCAATTTATTTATTCCCCATATTTTAAATCATTTTACAGCGCTGTAGGAACAAAACACAAATGCTCCATCAATGCTTATTGAATGCAGAGTTACGTTTAAATCATGGATTTTAATTCTTTATCAACTAGATATTTAAAGTTTAAATGCAATATTTATCGATCAAAAAATATTGTATGTTTTGCTGGATACTTTGGTAGAAGGTCATATTTGAAATATTAAAATCAATAGAAATATTGAAACAAATGCCAACTGCTTTTTCTGAACAAAGTAAATAAAAATAGATTACATTCATTATAGTTTATATATCTGCATCTTCAGCAATTTTATCCGTTTTTTTTTCTTTTTGAGAGGTTTGGATTGCCAAGTTTTTGTATTCCAAACACTATCATGATTTTGCTATACAATTTGACTATTGCGAATACAGGTTGTCGTTTCTGGAATGCGAATTTTTGCTTATTTTTTTTTTTTTGTTTGTTTTCTGTATTTGTACAATGCATTATATGTATATAATAATTGCGATAATTGATAAGTTTGTGAATCCCAATTTCAGCATTTTTCCTAATATTAATTTTAATAAGCAAATTGTTTTATTTTTTTATATCATAATTGGACTTGTTTGAGAAACCAAACATTTAAAAATATATTTCTATTTATAAAAATTTAAAGTATTACATTTAATGTAATATTTTGAAAATGTTAGAAAATTATTATTCTTAAATTTTACATTAATAGAAAAACAACTGATCTGGATTCTTTAAAATTCGACTGGCCTGGATACTTGAAACATGTGGGTAGAACATCAGTGAGCCTCATGCATACAATGAACTGATGACGCGCATTGAGAAGAGGACAATGCCATTTTAAAAGACATAACAAAACAAAATGGAAACATTCATTTTACCTTCATTATCGATGTTTGCGACTTCTGTCCATTAATTAGTTTCACACGCCAACAAATTCTTAATGCTTTTAATTAAAACCGAATTCTGTTTAATTCCGACAAAAAGCAAAACACCAATAGTTCCCCTCTCGCCTGACAATGTCTGCAAACAATCCCCAATTGTTAAATTCACCGCCAGCCTTTGTCAGCAACAAACTCCCGAGAATCATCGATAAGTTATTATCTCTTCCGTGATTGAAGATACCGAATCACATACTTGGAACAACAGAAAACGACGTTCTCCGCCGAATTTATCATTTGGAGAGCACAAAACTAATTTTTCAAGCATTGTCCGCGTCTCCCCAGAACATGCCTGGATTCCCGAATTAACTTGGGCGTCGTAAAAATCCGACTCGTCAACGAAAGCGATAACAGTTCAAAGTATTTCACAATTATTTTGCTTAGACTTACCAATTACGTTAAGTGGGGAGAGAAACTGCAGGATACGAACCGTTTGTCACGATCCGTTGAGAAGAGATATTCGCATCCTTTTGCTAATTATTCGGATGACAGTTAAGCGGCATTGTTAATTAAAATGAACCATTCATTCAAATAAATAGCGCGTGCAGAATGGGGGATCATGTTGTGAATAGAATTAAGTAACACGATTTGATCGAGATATTTTTAATACAATTTATTTATTCCCCATATTTTAAATCATTTAAATGCGTTATAGGAACGCATCGTAAATGCCCGATGCAATGGCTATTAAATACACAGTTACATCATGAAATTTAATTTTTTATCGAGTAGATATTTAAAAGTATAAATACGATAATTAACTATCAAAAATTTGATACTTAATAGAAAGTTACTTTGAAATAGGAAAATCAATTGAAATTCTGAAATCAACTGCCACATAATTTTTTGATTAAAGCACATAAAAATAGAATGAATTCATCACACACACATATATATATATATATATATACAAAGAGAGAAGACAGCGAAAGTACGATAATTGATATGTTTGTGATACCACGAATTTCTAAATACTGTTTTATGTATAAAAATTAATGTATTCCAATTAAAATAATACACTTTGAATAATTCGACAATTATTTATTTTTATATTTTACATTCATAGAAAATCAATCGGCATGAATTCATTAAATTAACAATATATTTTAAAAAATAGTTTCAATTTAAAGGCTTACAAATGCAAAAATATGAGAAATAAATACACTTTAATACACTTTAAATTGTTCGATAGTTATTTTTTAAATCCCAATTTTAATCTCTTGAATGGTATTATTTTTAACAGATAAATTATTTTACTTTTTTTATATATCAATAACTGGACTTGTTGCGATATGTGAAATAAATATTATTTCATAAATAATAAGTAGGTATATTGATTTGTGATTTATTTTTTCATTAAACATCGGTCAGTCTCATGTTTGCCATGAACTGCTGATGAATGCTGAGGGGAGGGCAATGTCATTTTAAACGACACAACAAAACAAAATGGCAATATTCCTTTCATCTTCATTACGATGTTTACGACTTCTGTCAGTTAATTAGATTCACACGCCTACAAATTCTTAATGCTTTTAATTAAAAACCGAATTCTGCTGGAAAATGTTTAATTCTGAGAAAATCAAAACACCAATAGTTCCCCCTCTCACGCCCGACAATGTCTTCAAGAAATCCCCCATTGTTAAATTCCCCGCCAGCCTTTGTCTGCAACAAACTCCCCAGAATCTTCCATAAGTTATTAACTCTTCCGATGTTGAAGATACCGAATTACATACTTTGAACAACAGAAAACGACGTTCTCCGCCGAATTTGTCATTCAGAGAGCACAAAACTAATTTTTCAAGCATTGTCCGCGTCTCTCCAGAACATGCCTGAATTCCCGATTTCCGTCGTCGTAAAAATCCGACTCGTCGACGAAAGCGATAACAGTTCAAAGTATTTCGCAATTATTTTGCTTAAACTTATCAATTACGTTAAGTAGGGAGAGAAACTGCAGGATACGAACCGTTTGTCACGATCCGTTGAGAAGAGATATTCGCATCCTTTTGCTAAGGACTCGGATGGCAATTAAGCGGTATTGTTAATTAAAATGAATCATTCATTCAAATAAATAGCGCCTGCAGTAGGGGCGATCATGTTGTAAATATAATTAAGTGAAGTGACTTGATCGAGAACATTTTTAATTTAATTTATTATTCCGCATATTTTAAATCATTTTACAGCGCTGTAGGAATACATCACAAATGGTTATTGAAAGCTTAGTTCAATTATATCATTAAGATTAATAAATTTTTTCGACTAATTATGATATTTATGAGTTTAAATGCAATATTTATCTGTAAAAAAAAAAAAAAAATTCTCAATAATTAAATAAGTCGTATTTGAAATATGAAAATCAATAGAAATTTCTAAACAATTGCCAAAGAATTTTTTCTGATTGAAGTACATAAAAATAGATTGCCTCTTTATTTCTCACTCTCTCTCTATACTCCTCCTCATATGTATGTATATATTTTCATCTTCAGCAATTTTCTCAATTTTTTTTTTTCCATTTTGGAGAGGTTAGGAATACCGACTTTTTGCTTTGCAAACAATATGATTATTTTGCTATACAAATTGATTATAGAGAATACGGGTAGTTGTTAATAATATGCGAATTTTTATTTATTTTTGTTTTCTGTGTTTATGCATTGTATTATATGTATATAGAAATTAAGATAATGGATAATTTTATGAATGTCAATTTTAACATATTTCCTGGTAATATTTTTAATAAGCAAATTGAATCAAATTTTTTATATCAATAATTGGACTTGTTTCCGGAAAACAACATTTAAAATTATATTTTTATGAATAAACTTTTAATTTATTACAATTATAGAAATACACTTAAAATTGCTAGATAGTTATTTTAAAAATTTACATAAATAGAAAAAAAAATTCCCAAGATTCTTGAAACTTAGAATCTATTAAAAAGATGAGGGTAGAACATCAGGGAGCTTCATAAACTAATGATAAATGCTGAGGGAAGGACAATGCCATTTTAAAAGACACAACAAAGCAAAATGGCAACATTCCTTTTATCTTCATTACGATATTACCGACTTCTGTCAGTTAATTAGCTTCACAAGCCAACAAATTCTGAAAGATTTTAATTAAAAACTAAATTCTGGAGGAAAATGTTTAATTCTGACAAAAATCAAATCACCAATAGTTCCCCTCTCACGTCTGACAATATCTGCAAGCAATTCCACGTTGTTAAATTCACCGCCAGCCTTTGTCTCCCCAGACTCCCCAGAATCATCGATAAGTTATTATCTCTTCCGAGGTTGGAGATACCGAATTGCATACTTGGAACAACAGAAAACGACGTTCTCCGCCGAATTTGTCATTCAGAGAGCACAAAACTAATTTTTCAAGCTTTGTTCCGCGTCTCCCCAGAACATGCCCGGATTTCCGGTTTACATCATCGTCGTAAAAATCCGGCTCGTCAACGAAAGCGGTAACAGTTCAAAGTATTTCGCAATTATTTTGCTTAAACTTATCAATTACGTTAAGTGGGGAGGGAAACTGCAGGATACGTACCGTTTTTCACGATCCGTTGAGAAGACATATTCGTATCCTCTTGCTATGGACTCGGATGACAATTAAGCGGTATTGTTAGTTAAAACGAATCGTTCATTCAAATAAATAGCACGTGCAGAAGGGGGATCATGTTGTAAATATATTGAAGTGAAATGACTTGATCGGATTATTTTTAATCCAATTTATTTGTTTCCCTTATTTTAAAGCATTTTACAGCACTGTAAGAATACTTCACTATAGGAATTCATTCACAAATTCTCGATGCAATGGTTATTGAATCCAAAGTTACAATTATATCATGAAGATAATTTTTTTATCAACTAGATATTTAAAATGTTAAATGTCATATTTATCTATCAAAAAGTCGTTTATTACTCGATTATTAGAAGGTCATATATAAAATATAACAATAATAGAAATTTGGAATACCTTTGCCACATAATTGTTCTGATTAAAATACATTCTTTATCTCTCTCTCTCTCTCTGTCTCTGTATATATATATATATATACAATCATCTTCAGCAGTTTTTTTCCTTTTTTTTTATTTTTGAGAGGTTTGAATGTGAGGCACTACATACTATTTTTATTATGAACATTGTGACGGTTTTGCTATTCAATTTTCGTGTAGTCGCTTTTAGAATGCGAATTGTTGTTATTCGTCTTAGTGTTTTTCTGTGTTTATATATTGTGTTATGTTGTTGTAACTTATGTCTTTATTGCATATCAATCCATTACAATAAGGATCACACACCAAGAAGAAACCAGTAGAACAAAGCAACCATACATCAAGAACAGCAATCGACACTTAGTCGGCCTCACACACCACAAATTCAAAGGGGGAGAGAATAAATAAAGGATGTAGGCACTTCATTTTAGTCCATGAGGCCCCTGGCCTGCCAATACAATTGCAAGACATCTTCTTGGAGCTCAGCCTCTGTTCAGTCCTGCAACATTTCAAACAATGTTCTGAATACATTATTCCACCTCTACATATTGGGCAAGTGTTCGAGGACACCTAACATGTTTAGGTGTTCCGCAAGACAATCGTCTTCTGTTTTTAATCGTAAGTTGGCAACCGCCTCGTTACCTGGTATAGTGTTGAAGATTTTAAAGGTGTCTTGAATAGGGAGCCTTTCTATGCGTTCAGAATTACTTATGAGATGATCTTTCAATTTCTTTAAAATTTCTCAATGAATATATTCTTTGAAAGATTATGGGGGATGTATATATATATAAATTTAGATACTTGATAAATTTGAGAACGCCAATTTTAACATTTTTTCAGATATTATATTTAATAAATAAATAAATTAATCTTTTTATATACCAATAACTAGACTTGTTTGTGATACAAATCATTTATAAATACAGTTGTATGTATAAACAATTAATTTATTACAGTAAAGTAATACACTTCACATTGTACATTAATTATTTTATTTAAATTTTACATTAATAGAAAATCAATCGGCATTCATTCTTTAAACTTAAAATCTATTTTTAATAATATTATCAATTTAAAGGCTTGCAAATAAAAAATATGGGAAATAAATATTATTTCATAATTAATAAATAGATATATTGATTTGTGACTCATTTTTTTTATCAAGTAACGGTGAGCCTCATATATACCATAAAAAGACGATGAGTGTTAAGGGAAGGACAATACCATTTTAAAAGAGACAACAAAACAAAATGGCAACATTCATTTTATACAACGTTTGCGACTTCTGTCAGTTAATTAGTTTCACACGAAAACAAATTCTTAGTCCTTTCAATTAAAAACCGAATTCACAGAAAACTGTTTAATTCCGACAAAAATCAAAACACCAATAGTTCCCTTCTCTCGCTTGACAATGTCTGCGAGCAATCCCCCGTTGTTAAATTCACCGCCAGCCTTTGTCTGCAACAAACTCCCGATAATCATCGATAAGTTATTATCTCTTCCCAGTTTGAAGATATTATATTATCTTTTCCGAGGTTCAAGATACCGAATTGCATACTTGGAAGAACAGAAAACGACGTTTTCCGCCGAATTTGTCATTCAGAGAGCACAAAAATAATTTTTCAAGCAGAAACATGCCTCTCCCCAGAACATGTCTGGATTCCCGGTTTCCGTCGTCGTCGTCCTAAAAATCCGACTCTTCAACGAAAGCGATAACAGTTCAAAGTATTTCACAATTATTTTGCTCAAACTTATCAATTACGTTAAGTGGGAAGAGAAACTGCAGGATACGAACCGTTTGTCACGATCCGTTGAGAAGAGATATTCGCATCCTTTCGCTAAGGACTCGGATGGCAATTAAACGGCATTGTTATTTAAAATGGATCATTCATTCAAGTAAATAGGTGCGTTCTGAAATGGGGGGATCATGTTGTAAATATAATTAAGTGAAGTGACTTGATCGGGATATTTTTAATCCAATTTATTTGTTCCCCATATTTTAAATCATTTTACAGCGCTATAAGCATACGTCAGAAATGCTCTATGCATTGGTTATAGTTAAAAGTTTAAATTCAGTATTTATCCGTCAAAAGGGTATTTTTTTTACCAATACTTTTTTAGAATGTCATATTTAGACTATGAAAATCAATAGATATTTTGAAACAATGTAAATTAATGTTTACTCTTTAAAGTACATTTAAATAGATTGCATTCATTATAAACACTCATGTCCATAAATTAAGGATAATGAAGTTCAGGCAAAAAAAGAGACAGAAGCAAAACAAATTTGACTTATTTGTAAAGTCTATTTATTAAACAAAAGGTAGAGAGCAAAAAAGATGCTATATGTTTGGCATAATTAATAAAAATTGCGATTTTTACTCACTGGAGCAAATTTCAAAAAAGAACCTATTTACAAAAAACAGCATAACATGGTTAGTATGATGGTTAATATGGAGTATGTCTCCCGGATGATGCAATACAGGCCTTGCAACGCCTAGGCCTGTTGAGTATCAAATTATCAATCTGATCTTGGGGAATATTACACCACTCATCAGGAAGAATATTACTCCCTTTGAAGTTCCGGTTGACAAGTGGATGGGGGTTGACGGGCTGCAATTCGTCGGGCAACAAGCATATCCCACACATGCTCTATTGTATTCAAGTCCGGTGAATATGCTGGCCAATCCATACGGGTGATATAATCCAATTGAAGGCATTCGTCTACAATGTTTGCACGGTGAGGACAGGCGTTGTCATCCAACAGAAATTCAGCACCCCCTCCCCGAAACAAACGTACATATTGTTCCACAATGACATCCCGGTAGATGTGGCCTGTCATCGTTACACTCTGAACATGCAGGTCAGTTCTGGAACTAAGAATAATTCCTCCCCAAACGAGCCATCTTGCACCACCGTCACAGTGTCGTTCAATGGTGTTCTCTTGGTGGTAACGGGTCTCTAAATTTGAAAGTCCGGCGAGAATCAGACTGCAAACTAAACATGGACTCGTCGGAAAACATCACACCAGACCACTGTTGCGGTGTCCACAATGCATGCTCTCTACTCCAGGTTAATCGCAGGCCACAGTGAGTTGCGGTAAGTGGAGCACATCTGACACGCCTACGAGCATATAGGCCAATGTGCCCTAAGCGTCTGTACACGGTCTGCCTTGAAACTGTCGTACCGGTAGCTGAACAGAGCTGACGAGACAGGTATGATGCTGTGCTCCGTCTGTTTCTTTTGGCAGTAACTGCTAAATACCGGTCCTCATTCGGCGTTGTAACTCGGGGGCGACCTTTGCTGTAACATCTATTCACATTACCATCATCTTGGAATTGTTGCCAAAGCCTGGAGATGACACTCTGGCCGATTCCAAGTTCCTCCAATACTTCCAGCTGGGTACGTCTACATTCCAGTCGTCCGATAATTCTACCACGTAAAAAATCATCCAAATGCTTCCTTTGTGCCATAACTATGCGGTTATTGCTCTTAAAGGCTTTTAAAGCGCTTGTGAACAATTTTACTTCTTTGCCACCATTCCTTATATAACCCTCTCTTACACTCTCGTCATTGTGACGTACTATCCGCGCCATCTGTTGATTTCCTGTAATTTGCATATTCTTCTTCAAGATATGTGTGATAATTCTACAGGTGAAATTTTTATTTTAGAGTTCAATTTCTGTGTGATTCTGAATTATCCTTAATTTATGAACATGAGTGTAATAGCTAGAATTTAGTAATAAATTCAAATTTTCCAGGATTAAATTCCAAGTGTATATATATATATATAAAAAATGCAATCTATTTTCATCTTATCTCATATATATTTTATCATATATTTTATTCGCATCTTACGTACTTTTAATCTTTATTTTTTATCTTGGAGACGTTTGGACTATCGACTTTTTATATTGCAAGGTTATCGTTGTGTATTACTAAGGTTTTCCTATATAATTTGCTTATAGCGAATACGGGTAGCCGTTCCTTTACTACTGCATCCAAAAAGTAAGACCAATTTTTTAGTTTTCAAAAACTCTTTATTTAGTCTTCCAAATTTATTTCATCGCCTTCAAAGTAATCCCATCCGGACACAATGCTCTTATGCCAACATTTTTCCATCCCTGTTAATGACATGCTAAAAAGTCATCAGCAGGGATGGACTTCAAAGCCAGCGTTAATCTCTTCAATCGACTCAAAAAAGGTGTCTCCGGAGAGGTCTTTTCAGTTTATGGAATAGTTGCAAGGTGTGAATTCGGTTGTTTTGGAAAGATATGGGTTTAATTTTTGGCAAAAAACTCATTAAGAATCAATGCAGGCTCATTCATGGTTTTCGGTATCAATTGAGTTTTGACGCATTTGAGGCCAAAATGGAATTGACAGATCCTTTTGAAATTTCAACATCAACAACAAGATCTCTAATTATAAATTGACGGTTTGAAAAGCACCAAATCTTTAATTTTTGGGATGTGAGCTTCGTCGGGTGAGGTTGATGGCCGACCAGAGAACTCTTCGTCTTCAAAGCTTTCTCTGCCTTCTTTGAACTGTTTATACCACTTCTAAACTTTTCTTTCCGATATAAGAATGCTCACCGAATACTCTCTGAAAGCGTATAGAATGCTGCTTCGAATGACTGCTGCAACATTCTATACGTTTCCGCATACAAAATGTAATGCAAGTTCTTTGTTCAATTAATTCAGACATTTCAAAAATCGCCGAATCTGTTTTAGCATTTCAAAAGCCAAGCGTAACTTAAATATTAATGAATATTTTGACATCAAATTCCACACAGATATCAAGGACAGTGCCAGCAACCTAAAAAGAAAAAAAATGTAATTCCATAAGCCTCGAGAATTTTAAATTGAAAATTGGTTCTACTTTTTGGACACAGTAGTATATAGGTTATACTTGTATAGGCTAAATAATTATTTTATCTTTTGTAGTTAACAATTAATTTTAAAATGCCTTAACTTCTGTTGAATTAAAATTGTAATAATGTAATATAATGTTAACATTTTTAAAGTTGCAGAAATTTTTATTTATGAAATTTATCAATTTAAATATTTAAAATGATGCAATTAAAATTATTCAATTTTTTAAATTAAAAATTGATTTTATTTTTGGACACAGTAGTATGTAATCATTTGTATAAAAATAATTTAAAATGTCGACTATATAATTTAATTATTAATGTTTATAATTCATTCACATTTACCCAAATTATTAAGAATAATACGATTTATTCTACCTCCTTTATTACAATTTTAAAAGAAGACGTTATTATGTTTTTTAAATAAATTACAGAAAGAGAAATTAAATTAAAAACTTCAAATTAGAAATAAATCAAGAAATTTCTGAAACTCAGAATTGAATTATTTTAGCATTCGAGAAGTTAATAGTCAATTTTTTGAATAATGTATAAAAAATACCAACATGCAGTGTAAAAATGTACTGGTAATTCGATTTTCAAAAAAAAAAAATAATGTCATCAATTTGTACTAGAAAGAAACTATTCTTGTTGTTATTGTTAGCTGTCTTATTATCAATAAAATAAAATGTGTATCTTAACCCTAGTACGTCATTACTGATTAACATTTTAATATCATTATTTTAAAATTTTATTAATTTTGATTTAGGAAAAAGTAAAACTAATAAAAATACAAAGTTATTTTAAAACGTTTACAATGTAATCCTATTTTGAAGAAATTGCATCAAATTATAAAAATTTGTAATATATTTGCACAAAATGTTTCACTTTTTAGCAATATAATTTTATATATCATGTTAACAGAACAAATATTTACAGTTACATTTGAAAAACAATCATTATTTTAATTTTAACAATCGTTGTGAATATTTGTTACTATATAAACTGAATCATAGTTGACGCCACTCTAATATTTTTGTATCCATTTTTTTCTGTAATTGTTTTAGATTTTTTCATTAGGATACATAAAAAATAATTAACCAAATAACCATTATTATTTATCTCGATTCCGGATATGCATAATTATCAAAACTTACATTAAGAATTTTTTTCATCATTTTGTCATTAGTGAACTAAACTTTTAAATTTCTGATGATACAAAAAAAAATGGTGCGAAAGGCCCATATGTTTAATTAAATTAGAAAGAGAATTAAATTTTTTTTTTTTACTTGTTTTTCGCTTCAATTACTTTGGATTGAGATGTGAAAAAATTCTAGGGCACTTACAATAACAACATTAAATGTTTTAATCAGAAGTAAAAAAAATAAAAAAAAACACTTTTCTTTGAAATAAATTGGGAAATAAATGTGTTTCCTTATTAGCAATAAATTCCTTTCTTACGTAGGCGTCAAGTATAATTACAGTAATCATCGGAAGTTTATTTTATTTTTGTTGGAATTTTCTAACTTTTATCCTTTATGTGCTTCATCTGCTAGAAATGAAGAAAAAAAAAAAATAATACGCGCAAGGTAACAAAAAGGAAAGTTGCAATTGATGTTAATACACTTTGTTTAATTGTCGTTGGAGTGAAAATCTCTATTAAATAACAACGAGGGGCCTTGAAATATATTTCGATTAGCACTCCAAAAGTTTAAATGGTTTCTAGGTGTAAAAGACGACGAAAACTATCTTTTTTTAAAAAAAAAGAAAGATGGAATCTATTATTAGAGACAAAAGAGGTTGTATTTTATCTGAATAAAATAAAGAGGCACTGAATGTGAATACTTTGAAGTCCTCTTAAGATTTTAATCTTATGTTTTATCATTTAAGAACTTTTTTTTTCTTAGTAAATGAAGATTCAAGATATTTTAAGAATTCTGTAATTAGTTTTCTGAAAATTTATATATCGATTCCAAAATAAAGGACTTGCATTTAAGTTTATTTCATAATTTTTTTTCGTATATGACTGCTTGGTGATAAACAAATCGATAATTTTTCTGATTAGTGTACAGAAAAATAAAATGCATTCATACATTCATGGTCTCTCTTATATATATATATACATGCAATGTAATGCATATGTAATTTAACTTATTACAGCGATATTCAAAAAAGTAATGCCTTATGAATAACAAAACAGAAATAATTTAAAATATACACTTTTATCCTATAAAAGTGTATACTTAAAATTATTTCTGATTTGATGGAAAAATGGATTTGATGGAAAAAATCTACAAATCAATAATTTATAAATTATTTGTGAAATGTCCCAGATTTCGAGTTCGGTGCCGGTTATGGATGGGGCCATTGATGTTTGTAGAGATTCGGAATCCACTTTGACAGTAGGTGCCGGTATTATATGATCTAGGTCTTATATTACAGGGATATATACAAGTTTATATATACAGGTCTTATATGATCTTGTATGGATGAAGTACTGACAGCAATACCCTGTAAAATAAAATCTTTGTCTCGAAATCTGCCAGTAGGAAGACGGTGTTGACTCACAATGGACTGTAGTGCCACGGAGTTGGTTTAGTTAGTTTATGTGTGAAATAACATTTATTTAGCATATCTTTGTATTTAAAAATCTTTAAATTTAAATAATCCAGGATTTAAATTCAAAGAATCCAGGAAAAATGTTTTTCTAATTATGTAAAATTAAAAATAATAATTATCAAACAATTTAAAATGTATGACTTTAATTATAATACGTTTTAATTTATAAAACCGCATATTTTTAAATGCTTGGTATCTCAAACAAGTCCAAAAATTAACTAAATTAATGATTGATTGTCCATTTATTTATAAAGTCCAATTATATATATCATCTTAATATATATAAAGACAATGCATAAAAACAAAATCCAAAGCAGAATAAACAACAGTTAGCATTTTAAAAGCGGCTACCTGCATTCACTATATACAAATTGCGTAGCAAACCCATCATAGTGTTCGAAATACAAAAAATCGGCAATCACTTACAAACAAATCTCTCAAAAAATGAATAAAGATAGTAGTAGCAATTTATGTAGCAATTGTTTTGAAAATTTCTATTCAATTCTATTCTATTCTATTACTTTCATATTTCAAAAATTACATTCTACTAACGCATAGAGAAAATAAGAGACATTTTGATAGATAAATATTGTATTTAATCTTTAAAATATCAAGTTGATAAAAATTAGTCTTAATAGTATAATTGCAACTATGCATTCAATAGTCACTCCATAGAGCTTTTGTGATGTATTTTTACAGCTCTGTAAAATGATTTAAAATATGTGGAATAAATAAATTGAATTAAAAATATCCAGATCAAGTCTTTTCACTTAATTATGTTTAGAACTTCACGAGCTATTTCTCTGAATGAATGGTTCATTTTAATTAACGATGCCGCTTAATTGTCATCCGAGTCCTTAGCTAAAAGGATGCGAATATCTCTTCTCAACGGATCGTGACAAACGATTCGTATCCTGCAGTTTCTCTCCCCACTTAACGTAATTGATAAGTTTAAGCAAAATAATTATGGAATACTTTGAACTGTTATCACTTTCGTTGACGGGTCGGGGTTTTACGACGACAGAAACCGGGAATCCAGGCATATTCTGGGGAGACGCGGAACAGTGCTTGAAAAATTAGTTTTGTGATCTCTGAATGACAAATTCGGCGGAAAACGTCGTTTTCTGTTGTTCGAAGTATGTAATTCGGTATCTTCAACCTAGGAAGAGATAATAACTTATCGATGATTCCGGTGAGTTTGTTGCAGACAAAGGCTGGCGGTAAATTTAACATTGGGGATTGCTTGCAAACATCGTCAGGCGAGAGAGGGGAACTATTGGCGTTTTGAATTTTGTCAGAATTAAACAACTTTAACAGAATTCGGGTTTTTAATTAAAAGCATTAAGAATTTGTTGACGTGTGAAACTAATTATTCGACAGAAGTTGCAAACATCGCAATGAAGATAAAATGACTGTTACCATTTTGTTTTGATATGTTTAAAATGGCATTATTCTCCCCTCGGCACTTATCGTTAGTTCATGCTATACATGAGATTAAACGATGTGTGATGAAAAAATAAATCACAAATCAATATACCTATTTATTATTCATAAAATAAAATTTATTTCGCATATCGCAACAAGTACAGTTATTGATATATAAAAAAAGTCAATTAATTTACTTATTAAAAATAATACCATGTAAAAAGTAAATAATTGGGATTTAAAAAATAATTATCGAACCATTTAAAGTGTATTAATTCTATTGCAACACATTAATTTTTATACATAAAATTATATTTATAAATGCTTGGTATTGCAAAAAGTCCAGTTATTAATATAAAAAAAGTAAATCAACTTACTTATTAAAAATAACACCCAGAAAAATGTTAAAATTTGGTTCACAAAATTATTAATTGTAGTAATTTCTGTACATAATACAAGACATAAACACAAAATACAATTAAAACAAACAACAGTTCTTATTCCAGAAATGGATAACCGTATTCGCTACACGTAAATTGTATAGTAAAAACCATCATTGTGTTTGCGATACAAAAAGTCTGTAGTCAAAAACTCTCAAAAATGGAAATATATATATACATATATTAGAAGATATATATATATATATATTAAAAAGAGATATAAGATTAATGTAATCTATTTTTATGTACTTTAATAAAAAAAAAAAAACGTATGGCGATTATTTTCAAAATTTTATTAATTTTCATATTTCATATATGACCTTCTACTGAAGTGTCGAAAAAACACACCATTTTGATGGATAAATATTGAATTTAAACTTTTAAATATAGTAATTAGTTAATAAAAAAATTAATCTTCATGATATAATTGTAACTGAGCATTCAATAAACGTTGCATCGAGCGTTTGTGATGTATACATACATCGCTATAAAAGGATTTAAAATGTGGGGAATAAATAAAGTGAATTAAAAATTTTCCTGATCAAGTCATTTCACTTAATTATATTTATGACATGATCCCCTCTTCTGAACGCGCTATTTATCTGAATGAATGATTCATTTTAATTAACAATACTGCTTAGTTGTCATCCGATTCCTTAGCAAAGGGACACGAATATCTCTTCTCAACGGATCGTGACAAACGGTTCGTATCCTGCAGTTTCACTCCCCACTTAACGTAATTGATAAGTTTAAGCAAAATAATTGAGAAATACTTTGAACTGCTATCGCTTTCGTTGACGAGTCGGATTTTTACAACGACGACGAAAATCGGGAATCCAGGCATGTTCTGGGGAGACGCGGAACAATGCTTGAAAAATTAGTTTTGTGCTCTCTGAATGACAAATTCGGCGGAGAACGTCGTTTTCTGTTGTTCCAAGTATGCAATTCGGTATCTTCAAGCTCGGAAGAGATAATAACTTATCGATGATTCTCGGGAATTTGTTGCAGGCAAAGGATGGCGGTGAATTTAACAATGGGCGATTGCTTGATGATATTGTCAGGAGAGAGAGGGGGAACTATTGGTATCTTGATTTTTACCAGAATTAAACAATTATAACAGAATACGGCTTTTAATTAAAAGCATTAAGAATTTGTTGTCGTGTGAAACTAATTAACTGACAGAAGTTGCAAACATGGCATTGAAGATAAAATGAATGTTACCATTTTATTTTTTTATGTTTTTAAAATGCCATTGTCTTGCCTTCGACAGTGGTCGTCCATGGTAAACATGAGGCTCACCGATGTTTGATGAAAATTAAACCACAAATCAATATAGCTATTTATTATTCATAAAATAATATTTATTTGACATATCGCAACAAGTCCAATTATTGATATATAAAAAAAATAATTTATTTATTTATTAAAAATCATACCATTCAAAAGTTTAAAATTGGGATTTAAAAAATAATTTTCGGACAATTTAAAATGTATTAATTCATTTGCAACACGTTAATTTTTATACATAAACTTATATTTATAAATCAGTTATTAATATGAAAGCAGTAAATCAACTTGCTTATTAAAAATAATGCCAAGAAAAATGTTAAAATTGGGTTCAAAAAATTATCAATTATAGTAATTTATGTACTTATATATGTAATACAAGACATAAACACAAAATACAATTAAAACAAACAACAATTCTTATTTCAGAAATGGATAACCGTATTCGCTACACGCAAATTGTATAGCAAAACCATCAATATATTTGCAATATATATATATATATATATATATATATATATACATATATTAGAAAAAATATAGATATTAGTAATAAATATATGATTAATGTAATCTATTTTTATGTACTTTAATTTTTATGTACTTATGGCGATTTGTTTTTTGTTGTTTTCAAAATTTCTATTGATTTTCATATTTCATATATGACCTTCTGCTAAAGTATCGAGAAAAAAAGACTCTTTGATACATACATATTACATTGAATCTTTTAAATATAGTAATAGTTTGATAAAAATTAGTCTTTACTATATAATTGCAACTGTGCATTCAATAACCATTGCATCGAGCTTTTGTAATGTATTCTTACAATTCTGTAAAATGATTTAAAATATGGGGAATAAATAAATTGGAGTAAAAATAATCCTGATCAAGACACTTCCTTAATTATATTTACAACATGATCCCCCCTTCTGCACGCGCTATTTATTTGAATGAATGATTCATTTTAATTAACAATGCAGCTTAATTGTCATCCGAGTCCTTAGCAAGAGGATGCGAGCATCTCTTCTCAACGGATCGTGACAAACGGTTCGTATCCTGCAGTTTCTCTCCCCACTTAACGTAATTGATAAGTTTGAAGCAAAATAAATGAGAAATACTTTGAACTGTTATCGCTTTCGTTGACGAGTAGGATTTTTACGACGACGATGTAAACCGGGAATTCAGGCATGTTCTGGGGAGACGCGGACAATGCTTGAAAAATTAGTTTTGTGCTCTCTGAATGACAAATTCGGCGGAGAACGTCGTTTTCTGTAGTTCGAAGTATGTAATTCGGTATCTTCAACCTCGGAAGAGATAATAACTTATCGATGATTCTCGGGAGTTTGTTGCAGACAAGGGCTGGCGGAGAATTTAACAACGGGGGATTGCTTACAGACACTGTCAGCAGAGTGAGGGGAACTATTGGTGTTTAGATTTTCGTCAGAATTAAACAGAATTTGGTTTTAATTAAAAGCATTAAGAATTTGTTGGCGTGTGAAAGTAATTAACTCACAGAAGTTGCAAACATCGTGATGAAGATAAAATGAATGTTGCAATTTTGTTTTGTTGTGTCTTTTAAAATGGCATTGTCCTTCCCTCATCACTCGTCGTCTGTTCATAGTATACATGTGAATCTCCGATGTTCTACACATTCTACATGTTCTGAAGTAACGTAATGTTTTTTTCACAAATCTTGGTATTTTAAAGCCTTTAAATTGAAATAATTATTTCTTTAAATAGATTTTATATTTATAGAATACGGTCAATTTTTTTTTCCATTCATGTAAAATTAAAATATACACTGAAGTGACAAAAGTCATGGGATACCTCTTAATATCGTGTCGGCCCTCCTTTCGCCCGGCGAAGTGCAGCAACTCGACGTGGCATGGACTCAACAAGTCGTTGGAAGTCTTCTGCAGGAATATTGAGCCATGCTGACTCGATAGACGTCCATAATTGTAAAAGCGTTGATGGTGCAGGATTTTGGGCACGAACAGACCTCTCGATGATGTTCCATAAATGCTCGATGGGATTCATGTCGGGCGATCTAGGTGGCCAACTCATTCGTTGGAATTGTCCAGAATGTTTTTCAAACCAATCGCGAACAGTTGTGGCCCGGTGACATGGCGCATTGTCATCCATACAAATCTCATCGTTGTTTGGGTACATGAAGTCCATGAATGGCTGCAAGTGATCTCCAAGTAGCTGAACATAAGCATTTCCAGTCAATGTTCGGTCCAGTCGCACCAGAGGACCAAGTCCATGCCATGAAAAAACAGCCCACACCATTACGGAGCCGCCACCAGCTTGAACAGTGCCTTGCTGACAGTTTGGGTCCATGGCTTCGTGGGGTCTGCGCCACATTCGAACCCTACCATCAGCTCTTACCAACTGAAATCGTGACTCATCGGACCAGGCCACGGTTTTCCATTCATCTAGGGACCAACCGATATGCTCACGTGCCCACGAGAGTCGCTGCAAGCGATGTCGTTCTGTCAGTAAAGGCACTCGAGTCGGTCTTCTTCTGGAATAGCCCAAGAAAGCCAAATTTCTCCGCACAGTTCTAACAGACATGTCCCTTGTACGTCCCACATTGATTTCTGCGGTTATTTGACGCAGTGTTGCTTGTCTGTTAGAATTTACGAGTCTTTGCAGACGTCGCCGGTCTCGGTCGTTAAGTGCAGGCGGTCGACCACTGCGATGTCCATGGTGGGATGTTATGCCTGAAATTTCATACTCTCGGCACACTCTTGACACAGTGGATCTGGGACTGTTGAATTCCCTAACGATTTCCGAAATGGCATGACCCATGCGTCTAGCTCTAACTAACATTCCGCGTTCAAAGTCTGTTAATTCCCGTCGTGCGGTCATCATCACGTCAAAACCTCTTCACATGAATAACTTGAACAGAAATGAAAGCTCTGCGAAGCACTGCTCATTTATACCTGTTCTACGTGATGCTACTGCCATCTGAAAATTTGCATATTGCTTTCCCATGACTTTTGTCACTTCAGTGTATATATATACTGAACAATTATAAATGTATTACTTTAATTACAATACGTTAAACTTAATTTATGCAACTAAGTCTACCTAATGAAATAAAAAAAATCGATCAACTTTTTTATTAAAAATTTATACCAAGAATTAGATTTATACAAGGAAATATATTAAATGAAAAATTGACAAATTTATCAATATTTATTTATATATATATATATATATATATAAGGAGAAGTTAAATAAATCATATTAATATGAAGACTAAGTTTGAATTATTAGCATTGATAACTAAATTAGTTTCTCAACATTTTATGTTTTCAAATAAAGTAAATATATATTTATATAATGCATATTTCTTTTTCTTTAAATGCGTTTTTTTTAATATATGCTTAGTTTTTGAAGTTATTTTATTATTAATTTCAATTACTATTTATCATATTATCAGTATAAATCATATATTCATTTATTTATTTATTATTAATTATTCTTATGCCTTTTGGTCTTTATGCAGTATATAAATGAATTTATCTATTAGGCAATCAATGAAAATTCTTGAGTCGAAAAATACTTGAAACAGTGCGTCATCAACGATAGTCCGTGTGGTTGTGACCTAATAAGAGATATTTATGAGATTTTTAACAAAGGACATACATAACTACATCGGTAAACGAAAATATTTAATAAAGTTCAAGTTCAAGTCAAGGAAAACATAGTTCACTTTTATGCACTTTAATCAAAAGATTTATGTAGCAATTGTTTTGAAAATTTCCATTCATTTTCATATTTCAAATATAACCATCTGCTAACTTATCGAGAAAATTAACTACTTTTTGATAGACAAATATTGCATTCAATCTTTTAAATATCTAGTTAATAAAAAGTAATATTCATCGTAAAATTGAAACTGTGCATTCAATAACCATTGCATGGAACGTTTGGGATGTATTCTAACAGCACTGTAAAAGGATATAAAATATGGGTAATAAATAAATTGGATTAAAAATTTTCCCGATCAAGTCATTTCACTTAATTATATTTACAACATGATCCCCCTTTTGCACTCGCTATTTATTTGAATGAATGATCTATTTTAATTAACAATGCCGCTTAATTGTCATCCGAGTCCTTAGCAAAAGGACACGAATATCACTTCTCAACAGATCGTGACAAACGGTTCGTATTCAGCAGTTTCTCTCCCCACTTAACGTAATTGATAAGTTTGAGCAAAATAATTGTGGAATACTTTGAACTGATATCGCTTTCATTGACGAGTCGGATTTTTACGACAACGGAAACCGGGAATCCAGCCATGTTCTGGGGAAACGCGGAACAATGCTTGAAAAATTAGTTGTGTTCTCTCTGAATTACAAATTCGGCGGAGAACGTCGTTTTCTGTTGTTCCAAGTATGTAATTCGGTATCTTCAACCTCGGAAGAGATAATAACTTATCGAAGATTCTGGGGAGTTTGTTGCAGTCAAAGGCTGGCGGTGAATTTAACAATGGGGGATCGCTTCCAGACATTATCAGGTGAGAGAAGGGGAACTATTGGTGTTTTGATTTTTGTCAGAATTAAACAGCTTTAACAGAATTCGTTTTTTAATTAAAAGCTTTAAGAATTTGTTGGCGTGTGAAACTAATTAATGGACAGAAGTCGCAAACATCGTAATGAAGATAACGGAATGTTGCTATCTTGTTTTGTTATGTCTTTTAAAATGGTATTGTCTTGCTTTCGATAGTCATCGTCAGTTTATTGTATACACGAGGGTCACTGATTTTCTACTTAGCTCCAGGTTACACTTAGCTCTAGGTTTCAGTGAGAGGCGTGAAGAAATGAAAATATAAGAAATATGTCTCTGCAGAGCTGAGATTCGATTCCGTTGGTGGCATTAATTTAGTCATAACTTTGTATAATTAGGTAACCCTATGGAGATCGTGACAATATGTGTATCTCACTGTGACAGTCAGGCAAACTGGTAAAAGTTTTCTGATTTTCTCTCAACCGACACATAAATGAGCTTCTGATAGCTCTAAAAGTCATTTTCATCTCCATCATCCGCCTGTGATATACGTGTTACGTGTTTTGATTTTTGTCAGAATTAAAGAGAATTCGGTTTTTAATTGAAAGCATAAAGAATTTGTTGGCATGTGAAACTAATTAACTGTCAGAAGTTCTAAACGTCGTAATGAATATAAAATAAATTTTGCCATTTTGTTTTGTTGTGTCTTTTAAAATGGCATTGTCCGACCATCGATACTCGTCGTTTGTTCATGATATACATGTGGATCCCCAATCTTCTACACTCATCTTACGTTACGTAAAGTTTATTTCACATGTTTTGCCATTTTCAATCCTTTAAGTTGAAATTATTATTTCTTTAAATAGATTTTAATTTCAAAGGATACGGTCAAATTTTTTTTACTATTTATGTAAAATTAAAAAAAATACATATATATCGAACAATTATAAATTTATTACTTTAATTACAATACGTTAAATTTAATTTTTTCATAAAAATGTATTTTAAATTTTAAATACTGGGTATTGCAAGTAAGTTTACTTAATGAAATAAAAAAGAAGTCGATCAACTTTCTTATTAAAAATTTATGCATAGAAATATGTCGAAAGAAAAATTGACAAATTTATTAATTATCTTAATATATATAAGGAGAAGTTAAATAAATCATATTATTAATATTAAAACTAAGTTTGAATTATTAACATTAACAACTAAATTAGTTAGTCAACATTTTATGTTTTTAATTAAACTGAATATGTATATAATGCATTATTATGTTCTTATTGCTTTCTTTATCTGAAAATAATCTTTTTTAAATATTTACTTAGTTTTTAAAGTTATTCAATTCCTTCTATTAGCTCACACTCACGCAATATATATCTTGTTAAATGTTCAATCGTTAATAAAATATTTTTTATTCATCCACTCAAGTTCAAATACATTTTTTGAACTTGTAGTGGATGACACTTGATGTTAGTACAGTTATTTCAATTATTAATTCATTAATTAAATTTAATTAATTAGTTTAGCTATTTTTAGACTTACGTTGCATATATCTACCAATAGATGGCGCCAGATAAATTTTAAAAAAATATTGAAAATTATTTATAAAGGACTTTCTGCAATATATTACTTGTATATTATATTACTTGTATATTTATGTTACTTGTTTTATTATTAATTTCAATTATTATTTATCATATTATCAGTATAAATCATATATTCCTTTATTTCAAATTATTGTTATGTCTTGTTGCCTTCATGCATTATATAAATGAATTTATCTACTAGGTCCATCAATGAAAATTCTTGAGTTAATAAATACTTGAAACAGTGCCTCATGAAATCAACGATATTCCGAGTGGCTGTGACTTAATAAGATATATTTATGAGATTTTTAATAGAAGACATATATCACTATAAAGGTGAACGAAAATATTTATTGAAGTTCAAGTATGATCTAGTATTCAAAGGTAATCGGTGAATCGAAACTGAATCCCACTGAAGAGATCCGTTCAAGAGCCTTTGATTGCAGAGATGAGTGAAGGCTTTGTCGACTTGTAGTATATACAAGTGCCACAGTGTTTCGTCACTAATAGTCAATTTAATAGTAGTAATGGAATTTATGTATGGGATGCTCTTTTCAATTTAGTACGTCAAGTCTTTTTATCTATCGAACAGCGGACTCACCATCACATTTGTGTGCTTTTATAAATCACGTATGGTTTGATTACCTGATGTGTTAAAAACTGTCTAGTGGCCATGCCACAGATTCAAATAGAGCAGTGTAATAGAGGGAGAAAGATAATTTAGGATGGGTTTTAATTTTTAATAAATAAAATGTTAAGGTATATAATATCAAAAGAAAACTTAGGTGAAAAATATCTTCAATAACTAATCCATTATTTTCTTTCAAAATAGCTTTTCACCTCGTATGTCTGAATAGCACCTTTAATAAATTACCTATTGGTCCATTTTTCCCATTGAACCTGATATTTATTTACCACCGAATATCTGGCAATATATTTAATAATAGTAAATATTTGTTCAATGTATATCACCAATACTAAATTACCACCACTTAAATATCTATCTATCCACCAGTTAAATATATATCTACCAGTGCTAATGGTTAAAAACTAGTTAAATATATATCTACCAGTAAAACTGGTTTAATACCTGTTAAATATATATCTACCTGTACTACTGATTAAATACCAGCTAAATATATATATGCTAGTACTACTGGTTAAATACCAGTTAAATATATATCTACCAGTACTAAGTGAACAATGTTGTATATCATTTTATTGTTTATTCTGTGATCTTTCTGATGTATTGTACGTAATTTTTAGAATTTTTAAGAAAAACAGATAAAAAAGGATTGGAATCCCACAAAATAAGGATCTTTTTCCTGAGTGAATATAAACTTGAACATTCTGCTCTCTAAGTAATACGAAACATTAATGATGCATTTGGGAATCATACAGCTAATGCGTCCACTGTACAACGATGATTTGAGTAGTTTCAGATCATAAGATATGAACTTTGAAATTTAACCCCAAAACCCCAAGGAAGACTTGAAAGCTTCTCCGTTAATCATGTTCTGGAGGCAAAAGTTGAACATAACAAAGTAGATATAAAGGAGTACAGTTTTAAGACATCTTGCAGCACTTGAATTGTTGAAAAACATGATAAATGGATTCTACACAAATTGACAGATTGGCAGAAATTGCAATGCTTGGAGATTTCCACATCATTTTGTATTCGACAAGGAATTTATTTCCTTTTGGACCAGAACGTTGCTTGTGATGAAAAGTGAATACTGTATGGTAACACTCATCACAGTAACTAAGTGTTCAAATTTTCCAGTACATACTTCAGGAACTGAGCAAGCTGAAATTTGAGGTTCTGCTTCTTCTAGCATATCCCCCAGACTCCTTTCTTATGTTTTGTGATAAATGCTTTGTCGACCACGAAGTTTTCGAAAGTATTTTTACTGAATTTATTGACTATAAATCAAAGGTGTTCTTTGGCACCAAATTGTTTTCTATAATCCATGACAGAAGTAAATGGGTGTAAAGGAAACATATTTTAATTAAAAAGTTTAATCATTTTATTTTTGTGACCTTTTAAAAATTGTACACTAAAAAGTTAATTTCATAAGAAACGACCTATTATATAAATTCACCATTCTTCGGAATGTTAAATTTCTCATTTAGCGATGGTCGAACTATAGTCATATGCAACGAACAACTGAACACGGAAGAAGCTTATTTGAAAAATAAAACATTCTATGGTTAGATAAATCCATGTCCATCCTTTTCCAATGGAACAAAAAAGTACCAACAAATAAGCTTATAAGAACTAAATCGTTTTACCTTGCCAATCTATTGTGATATACAATAAGAAATAACCTTTCAGAGCTCTCATACACTTTAAAGCATGTTCTTCATTTTTTAATGTATTTTGTACATTGATTAATATCAACTTACGAATGGCAATGATTCATAGTTTTAATTTATTTTCGTAAATGTTTTATTTTTTTTTTTGTGTGTGTTTAATGTATTTTGCTCACGATTCATTCAATTCAAGATTTTATTTCAATTCATTCACGATATTCAACGGAATTACTTTGTTTTTATTTGCAAAATGAACACATCAATAATTACAGATATGGAAATTTTAATAAACATTAAAGATTTTATCTAAACATTTCAACAAATATAAACATCTTTCATTCTATTGTGCAAATATTACATTTTAACTGCCTTTAAAAATTTTTGATCTAAACACATCGCTACAAGGTTAGACTTAATCAGCTTTTATATATTCCATAGCATTGTTAAAATAGTTTGATGTAATATTTTCAACACCAAATGATATAAAATTCACCAAGATAGGTGACACAAGTAATGTTTGTTCAGTTAGTAAATATTTGTTAGGTTATGTGTAATGTTTGTTTAGTAATTTTTGATAGTTTATTGAGTAAACGAAGCAACATTTGCTCAACAATAGCAGATAGTTGGTGAGCGGTAGACAGTAAGTGGTGCAATCCCTAATACAAATATGCTTATATGCAATCTTCATGAACAATATAGGCCTGTTTTTACTTTCTTCTAACACGTCGCTCTTTTCTTAAAATGGTAGTTTGGTTTTAACTTCGTTTTTATTTTCTTTCAGTGGTCTTAGATGATTCCTCTCCTGTTCAAAAAATATCCTTTTCTCTGATGTCAGCCTTTTTTCTTAAGGAGAAGATGATGAATAATAAAGGAAGAGGCAGACAAAAAAAAGCAATTAGAAATTGCGTTAATGAAATAAAAAGTACTTACAAGTAAAAAAAAAATATTGTCAAATGATATCAAAGGAATTTAATTTGTTTTTTGTAAGCGATTTTTTTTCATTTAAATTTTAACTCTGATGTAATACGATGAATAACGATGAAATTTTAAGTAATAAGTTAGAATGATTGCAAAACTATAATTTTCATTTTAGATTAATCCATGAATTAAAAGAAAATTCATTGCTATCATATTAAAATTTGGTTTTCAAATGCCAGGATTTTTAAACTGGTGGTTACATTCACTTCTATAACGATAGATAAGCAGATTTATTTGGTTTGATTTGTAGCTCTATGGTCCTTTTTTGTACATTGTGGGCTAATTAGACCGGGACCTACAATTTAACATAGATTTCGAAACCCTAAGAAAATCTATGTCACGCCAGGATTCAAACCTGAAACCTATGGTATCAACGGCCAGAGCGCTAACCAATTGGTTATTATGCCGTCCAGATATGTAGGACATTCAACATTGCCCAGAGTATATCAGGCAAGAATTTGCTGTAATCAGGAAAGAGTAAACCGTAATCACATTTTACCATAAATAGCCCTTAATTTTTTGGTCTAGAAATGGCATTTGAAGTGTTCACAACCTCTTCCTCCAATTTTAACCCAGCTGAAGAACTTTCTGGCATACTGTTATATCTTAATCATTCCAGCACAAACCTAAGAGATTTTGTTTAAGCTTAACTGCCTACTTTTCAATTTGTTCTATTCTACTTTTAAAGTCGAACATCCTTTCCATCAGATCGAGAAATAAATTTAGTCACAGTAATATATTAAAAATATTCAATATTAATTTTATTTCAATTTTACAACATTATTCATCAATAAATAATAATTTTATGTATTAAAAACACAAAAATGTTGCTTTTTACAAAACAGTCCCATTTAAAAAGACTTTAAAAGCATTTGAGTATGTAGGAAATAATATTCTATTCCAATATACAGGGTGATTATAATTAAAGTCTCATTTTCAAAATGTTGTAAAAAAACCACTTGCCACAATGAATTCAAATTTAAATTGTAGATACTTGAAGAAGGGGGAAACGGTACGGTATCAAAAAGATCCAAAGTGCATTAATAAGTGGCTCTGTAAGAGGCATAGAGAAAATGAATTCGGCTGCCAGTGATATTTTGAATCAAAATAATAACGTATTTGGCATGAGTTACATATTAAAGAAACTGTTGTGTTCAATGTACTTGACCGTTTCGGCTTTTTGACGGAAAAAATAACTTCCAAATCATTAAGTCATTCAACAGTTGTTACAATTTTAGTGAAAAGCCTATCCACCACGGCAAGGTCATAACAATTTGGATAAGAAAAATCGGTGGAAAGTCTGTTGGAACTTTTTTTTGATGCCATAGTTTATCCCTTCTCCAAATATCTTCAGTTCAAATTTGAACTCATCGTGATGAATGGTTCTTTTTTTTAAAACACTTTGAAAGTGGGAATTTAATTTTAATCAACCTGTATCTATAAATTTCCAATATGAATACTTTTCAATTTAAAAAAGAAAATTTGATTTTAATAAAATTTTATTTATTTTAATTAACTTTTCGCAAAAATTTTCGACTCATATATAAAAGTGTAAATTCATAATAAATTTAACACCAATTTGCATTTACTACCATAACTAACTGGATCTTCTCTAACTTTTAATCAGAGAATGTTTGAGTTCATATCACTGTGACATGTGCTTTAAACTCAAATATTTGCTACGCTCTTTCTAGTAATTGATATATGTCCATTTTGTACACAAGTGTACTTAGACTAACCGAATTCGCATTTATATAGGAGATTGAGCGTGCAGTATTTGCCTTTAAATGCAGTTTAACGTCAATTAACATATTTCTTATTAGAAGCGTTCAAATTCTGAATAATACTTAATTTTCAGTTTAGCAAGCATATTTCGCTTTTGCATATGATGGTAACGAAGTATAAAACTTTAAATCTTAATTAAAATTAATAGTTTTAAATCCTGCACATTGTAAAAATTTGAATAATTTCGATTAATTAATGTAAATATTTCTTTCGAGTTTAATTATTTATATTATATTTATATATAAATCAATGTACTTATTATTTGTATATATATATATGTACTAAAATAATACTTAATTTTCACATCTGAGTTTAGCAAACATATTTCTCTTTACGTATGTTGGTATACATCTTTAAACCTTAATTAACCTTAACAATTTTAAACGTTGCACATTGTAAAAAATTGAATAATTTCGATTAAATAATGTACATATTTCTCACAAGTTTAATAATAATAAATTATTTTCCCTTTATATATAAATCAATGGTTTTCTTTTGGTTATGGAAATGCGGAAATGTGTATATTTCTTATAACTTTAAAACTATAACACGTATCAATTTTGTTACTGAATTCTTTAATTTTTTATCACCAAAATATACCTCTTAGTTACCTTTTGAATTGAATAAAAGCTGTAATTTCTGTTAGAAAACTTCGTTTTTATACATTCAGTTTAATAATTATTTGATTTAACTAAGATTTCCTTAATTTTAACCAAAATGAAATAAAATAATTAAAAAAAATATTTTTTGAACATCCACACTTAGAAATATACTAAATATATGTCTGATTTATGGTATTTGAATTTGTTTTTATAAAATATTTTTTTTATTTCATTGTGTGAAAGATAACTGCATTTTTAAAAATTGTTCTTTTTAATTAATTGATTTATTATTTGTAATAACAAAACAAAAAAAAAATTTAAGCTTCTTTATATTCAAAAGTTAGTTTTTATTTTTATTATGAAGTTATTTGTAAATTTTTCACTGAACAAGATTTACGAACTTTCTTATTGTGAGAATTTGAGCTGTTATACACACATACGCAGACACATACATACACATATACACACATATTTATATATATATTTGTTGTTCATTTCTAATATTGTGATACTATATAGATTTAAAGTTGTATTTTTACATTCTACATGTATTCTAAATATACATCTATTTTTTTATTGTTCTATTGCTAAATTAATGAGAAAATAGATATTAAAAGCATGTAAAAAAAATTACTTAGAACAAAAAAAATAAAGATACATTTTAAGCATTAATTTTATAAATTATTTAATTATTTTTATTATTAATTAGTTATGTTAATTATTCTAATTATTTTTATAAAATCTGCGATCAAATAGAAATAAATGCAAAAGACACAATTTTTTAGCAAAAATTTTTAAATAGTATACATGATGAAATTCATTGGGACGCTTTTTCTGTTTAAAATTTTTCTAAATGTGAATTATTTAAAAATAATTATTTTGTATTATCAATTGATGTAAGCAAATTTTACGATAATTCAAGGCTAGTTTGTTGCCTTCATAAATTTTGTTTGGAATTTCTTTTAACTCAATTATTTTTAAGGTATATTATATTAGTTGCACTATTAAAACTACATGTACTTGTGATATTTAAATGACACCAGACAGAATTTTTTAATAAAATGACTATTAATCTTTCTATCTTCAGGAAAGAAGGAATTTAAAAAAAATAAATTATGCTGAGAATATTTTCCTAATTCTTTTTGAATTTCTTTCTACCCTTTGCTAATACTTTTCTTAATAAAATTTACTAAATTGAAAATATATAATTTCAATGAATCAGGCAAAGCCGGGACACATCTGCAAGTAACCGATGTAATTATATTAAACTAGTTCCACTCTACTATAAATAGGAATTAGTTACCTGAAGTGAAATAGTCTTTGTATAAAAGATTAAGGTAGTTAGATTAATATTAGATACTTAGATTATTAAGTTAATCTAGCTCAATTGTATTCATAGAGTAGAACTTGCATTAAACCAGCTATGAGCGTACAAGAGGACGATATTCGTTCTGGTGGCATCATGTAAGGAAGGTACATGCGTTTCATATATCGAATAGGCTTTATAGAGATTGTGAGATAGAACCTCGCATGGATTGATAGGATTGCATCTAGTACTAGATTAATCTAGTCTTGAATTAATTTAGCTCTGATCTATTTATAGAATGTAATATGCACTTAACTTGCTACGAACATACAAGAGGACGATGATACGTTGTGGTACAGAATGAGCGCAAAGTCTTGTTGGTTATAAATACTTATTATTATAAAGTAACCGTTGAATATAATATTTTAATTTTAGTAACATTGGATAGTTCTTTTTTTAACATTTTTTTTTTTTGTGTGTGCATTAGGCCTTAACATGGATGGATGTTGAAAGTCAATGGATGTCGAAAACGAATATTTAAATTGCATTTGTTATTCTTATGAATCATTACTACGGAAAAAATAAATGAACATATGCTCATATATGGGGATCCGAGAATCCACATGCTTCTGAAATGGTAAGAAGATATCTCCCTAAAGTTAATGTTATTGGGAAATAGCAATATTTTTGGAAAAACGTAACCGCTAACGTTTACTTAAACTTATTGGAACTGTTCATTACTCTTCGATTAGAAGAATTTCAACCATGGTTTATTTATCAACAAGATGGAGCATCTTCTTACTGAGGCCCCTTAGTTTGTGGGTTATTAGAAAGAAATTTTCGGGATGGTGGATTGAAAGGAATAAATTAACATGATGGCTTCCTGATATTACTACTTTGGTTTTCTTTTTTCTTTTTTTTTTTGGTATATATTAAGGACAGATACCAAATATGCGTTTCCAAGACATTGAAGAACTAATGGCTACAATAAAATGTGCTGCATTTACTGTTACATATGTCATGTTAAAGAACACTGGAAGAAAACCGATATGAAATTTTCCGAATCACCAAGAAGGTTCACGTTGAAATCTACTAAAATGCGTGGTCTTACTATAAACTTTATAAGAATACTTACAATGTATACAAACAAATATATATCTGAATATAATAGTTTGCACACAATAAATTTCCATAAATAGAGCAAGACTTACTATAAAGTATGCTCACTATGTATATATTACTTCACAAACTTAGTCGGCTTTGTAGGGATTCTATGATAAAACCTCGCGTTGTGGATTAGATTAATATATGAACTAGATTAATCTAGTACCACTCTATTCATAGAGTAAAATTTGCACTTAACTTGTCTGCTAGAATACAGGAAGACGATGTTTCGCTGTGATGGCATCATGCAATACACATATTGCTTCATAAACCGAATAAACGTTGTAGGAATTGTGAGATAGAACCTCGCATCGATCGGTCTATGATAAGGCGCTCTAGTATTTTTCAGCTTTTCTCCGCTGGAAGATTGAAACTCAGATTATTTTAGCGCTATTTATTGCTCAAAATATTGCATTTTCAGAAAGCATTACTCTTTCCTCCTTGATTATTAGGTGATGTTAGAAGACATCATGAATCAATCCTCTATCATATCCTAAAGTAACAATCATTATAATAACTCTCGTCAGTCTTCTCACGATTTTCAATTGATGTTGAAATTGCATATATATTTTTTCCTCTGTCAATGATTTTTTCTTTCATACTTTATCAGACAATGTAAAGCATATTTTTAAAAAGAGGTATTGTACCAATAATTATAAAATTCATGTTTTCAAAGCATTTAGTAAATTTAAGCATTATCCATAAGTACATTTAGTACTTTTAAACATTAGCCATAAATACATTTAGTGCATTCAAACATTAGCCAAAAGTACATTTAGCTCTAAGTACCATTTTTAAACTTTATCCATATGTGCCATAAGTAATTTAGCCATAAATGAGTAAGATTTGAATGTTAGAAGTATAATTGTATGATTATGATATATTATTGGCATTTATTTATTAAAAAAAATCCTAATCTAGTTTTTCGTAAAAATACCTAACAAAAACATTCAAAAAATAAATACTTTAATAAATATTTGCAAGCACCGGATTTAGACTCAATCGCACTAATAGGTGAATATGGATTCCTTTAGAATTTTAATGTAGAGTGTAAATATAAAAAAAAAAATATTACAATTCAAAGTAATTTTTAATAAATAAATCGTTTTAATATATTATGTTGCAGTTTTTAAATGCCATACGCTTTGAACCAATGCGAACGGTATGGTTAACAGAATGTATTACCAGATACGGAATTATATATATTTCAAATAATAACTAATTAAATTAATATAACTCACTATCATAATGCAAATGGAAATTTACCTCTTTGATAAATCATTCTATAATAATGATCTGCTTATTAACAGTAGTTTCCATAAAAATGTAATTGTAAGGCCCTCTTCCAACCCTGTCATCAACGATTTTTTACGAGAAACAGTTAATTTTGAGAATGAAAGATATTGCTTTCAATGTGAACTCATACACTGATGAATATTTAATTGTGGCAACTGAATAGATGCCCCCCCCCCCCATTTAATTTCGAGGGTGACAAAATTATTTAGTGGGAATAGAACAGTCAGGCCTGTTCTCTTACGCCAATGATCATTTAGCTGATTATTTAATTTAGTTCTTAGTTTCTATTCCTTCATATTTTATTGTTCATCCATCATATAAATTTATGTATATAAAATATTTGTTTCATAAAATATTTTTTTATTTGTTTTAGACAAAAATATTATTAAGTTGTGATTTATTTTAGAATAAAATTAATTTTCTGAAACGTACATAAAGAAATCAATTAAATATTGCTTTAGCAGCCTACAGTCTTTACCAAGAAATTCGTAGATTTCTGTTCTATAATCCATGCATTACTGACCGGAAATTACTTAATGTATAATTACTAAATAATTGAAACTAACTTATTTACTATAATTGAAAAGTAACTTATTTACTATAATTGAAATTACTGCATGCAATCAACTTTTCTGCTTCTATTCCTTAATCCAAAAGGTTTTCTTTAGAAATTGTATTCATGCATTGGACACAAGACATACATTAACTATGGTGTAATGCTTTTAATGGCAATTTTTTTACTGAAAACGGTACTACAACAGTGTAAATTTAATAGATAAGTGTTATAAGTAATAAGTTTTAAGTAATAAGTAAGTGCTTGAGTAATATATTTTTACACTGATTTTTATTATGAGATTCAGGCTTTATGTAGGAATTCATTTTAAATTTCATAGCTAACTATGTTAACGAATTCGCTTTTATAATTAAAATTTTTTACAGCGAATTTCGTTTTTTAATTTTATTACCGAATTCTATGTTAAAATTTTCCGTCTGTTTACATAAACATAAAGTAATCTCTTTTTAAAGTTTGATATCGAACTTGTACAGTGATACATTTTCCAAACTCCTACTACTAATGTTTGCTGCCGCATTTACTTAATTTTTTTTTTCTTTTACAAAGTCAAAAAATATCTTTCCATCATATTGAAAAATGTGAAATGCTACTCAGTATACTTTTATTGTTCCAATATAGTATTTCTTTTTCACTTTCGATACACATGGATTTTGGTGACTAGATATCACTTCAAGATTATTTTTTTTAAAAAGCGTTTCTGACTCAAGCCATTGTTATAATGAAGCCAACCTAGGTAATATTAAAGTATAGCCGTGGATTTCCCATCGTCTTCGGTTATCACTCTGGAAATTTCTATTTTATTTCAGAATTGAAAAAAAAAAAATAGTCGGACGTTTTGCTTTTGAAATAGAATTATTTTCATTGAAATATGACCAGATGCTATCGTCATTCATAGTAATAGAAAACTTACAGAGAGGGTATAACCCCATATTAAGAAGAGAGCTTTTATAGGTTTGGTTTGTCTCTGTACGGTCTTTTTTTGCCCACATTGGGCTAGTTAGACAAGGACCTATAGTTTAATGAGGATTCTGAATCTCTAACAAACATCGAACTTGAAGACCATGCTACCACATGCCAGAGCGTTAGAGAGTTGGCCATCAGGCCGCAATTTTTATAGAATCAGATGTTCTAAATGCCATTTAAAATTTTAAAATTAAAAGCAATAATTTTTCTTAAAAGCAACTGACAACTAAATAATATTCGCAAGTTAATTTGTGTTTTTAAAGAAAGCAATATTTTTAATTTTTATGTATAAATAAGTGTGTATATATATATATATATATCGGTTATTAATTTTAAAAAATGTCTTCTAACAAGATTGCATTTCGAAATATGTTAAAAGTAGCACTGGATCTTCTTATAATTCAGATTTTGTAGAAGTTTGCAAAAAAATAAATAAAAAATTAACGTTGATATAATGTTGTAATGTTGATACAATAAAAAAATTTCTCAGCAAAACATTCAACAAAACAAAGCAAAAAACAATTAAAATTCCAACATCGATTAATGATTTAATAAATTAAATCATATGCGAAAAAAAAGATATTATTGTCTCATATGAGATTAAAATTTTCTAATTGAAAATAAAGTTGTTTTGATAAATATTCAAAGATAAGAAAATAATTACATATAATTAATTAATAATTTCATGATACTTGAATGGTATCAAAAATTTTTTTATGAAATCGATTAAAATAGTAAATTTACTTGGCAAAAAAATCAACAAACCAATAAAAACTATGCAAATTACAGCATCGTTAATTATTTAATAAATTAAACCAAATAAGGATATTTTACTGCAAAAATTAAAATTTTCTAGTTGAAAATAAAGTTGTTTTTGTTAAATTTTTAAAGATAAGAAAATATTTAAGTATAATTAATTAATAATTTTATGATACTTATGATAGTATCTAAATTTTTTACAAAATTTATGCAGTTAGCGTTGGAGGTATCTATTGGGTTATTAAATTTCTTCAAAACTCTAAATATAGTATATATATTAACTGAAATAAATAATTATTCAAATATTATTAATCTTCATATTTCAAATAAAATCATAATCTTTTAACATATAAAAAATTAAATTTTTGAAAATATACAGAAATATAAAAAATAAAAATAAATATTGTAAGTTAATTAGCAAAATTTGTTTGAGGTACAAAAACCAGAAAATTAAATCAATAAATTCTCTCGTTATAAATAATTATTTTTTGGAAGCATATTAATATTATAGAGACAAAAAATACATTTAATTTCAATTAATCTGATGAAAATAGCTAATTTAAATAAGAAATTCTAGATTAGCATAAAAATCATATCGATGCAAAAAATATTCACTCACAAATAAAAAGCAGGCTTTACAAATGTAATCGAAAATGCTTTTTGATCTGATATGCATTTCATTATTCTTACAGATCGTTATTAAAAAAATTATGCAGTGTTTGAAGATAAAAAATATGAATTTATAATCTTCTAACGAAAGTAGTCTGTAAAATATTTTCATAATCTCATTACCAAATAATTTCTTTCGCAATTTTTTTTCCCTTCTCTTAATTGGAATTATAGCACCATTTTTATTTTTGCAGTTCTTCATTTAAGATGGTCTTAGAAATAAAATTATTATTTTTTATAAAACTTTTATACCGTGCTTCTAAATCAAAAATGAAGAATCTATATTCATTAAGATTCATTTTACCATTTAGTACTAGATTATCATTATATAATGAATATTTATTACCATTTTATTAGACAGCTGATATTTAAATATTATTTAAGGCATATATCTGAAACATTCAAAAAGTATTTAATAAACTAATTATTCTTCGATATCACAGAGGATATTGTTATTGAAAAATCACAACCATTTTTATTTAATTAAATCCTCTACAAAAATAAAATTGATATTTACTGAACCAATTTAATAATAAATAAGCTCAAATATTGCGCAATAATTTTACCATTTAGAACTAGATTATGAATGAATATTTATTTCTATTTTATTAGACAGCTGATATTTAAATATTATTGAAGGCTCATATCTGAAACATTTGAAATTAAATTAATAAAATTATTATTATTCGATATTACAATGGATATATTCATATGATATTCAATGATGATAAAAATATGAATTCATAATCTTCTAACGAAATTAGTTTGGGAAATGTTTTCATAATCTTATTACCAAATAATCCCTTTCACCGTTTTTTCCTTTTCTTGAAATTATAGCACCATTTTTATTTCTCATGGATGGTCTCAAAAATAAAATTAATACTTTTTTTATAAAATTATTAAACTTTGCTTTAAAACAGAAATAAAGGAGCTCCATTTACTATTTATTACTTACTAGATTATAATTATATAATTAATATTTACTGACATTTTATTAGACAGTAGATATTTAAATATTATTGAAGGTAACATTCGAAAAGTATTTAATAAAATAACAATTCTTCGATATTACAATGGATATTATTTTTAAAAAAAGATAACCATTTTTAGTTATTTAAAACTACTTCAAAAATAAAATTGACATTTACTGAAACAATTTAATGATAAATAAGTTCAAATATTGTGCTATAATTTTACAATTTAGTATTAGATTATAATCTAATACAGAATATTTACTGGCATTTTATTAGACAGCTGACATTTAAGTATTATTGAAGGCTCATATCTGAAACATTCAGAAAGTATTTAATAAAATAATTATTATTCGATATTACTATGGATATTATTATTATAAAATACAGCCTTTTTAGTTAATTAAAACCACTACAAAAATAAAATTGATATATACTGAAACAATTTAATGATAAATAAATTGAAATATTGTGAAATTTTTAAAAGAAATTAATTCGATTATGTATTGGTTATATATTTAACTGTGCCATGGGCTTTTAGTGGAGAAGGTTTCAGGTTCGATCCTCGTAATGTGCTGCTTTTTGCCTACTTGGACTGGCAGCCTGTATGTTTTTTTGAAATTCTTCAAATTTATCACTAACCTAAGTTATTTAATATAAAAGGATTATTGAAAGTAACTTTAATAGTTACTTAGGATAAACTAAATGAGCTAAAAGCTAGTTTTATCTGTAAAAATATCATTAAGTCATTGCTTATCCTTATATGTATTTAATACAGTAATTATTAAGAATTATTTAACTAAAATATTGTTCTTTTAATATCAATGTGTCATATTTAAATTCTTATATGTTGTACGGAATTTTAGATTTGGTTTTTCAAGTTGAAATTGGGGCGTATAAATCAAACAAAAATTCAAAGTTGTGTTCAGAATACCATAAAAACTCTGTATCAATATTTCTATACATAAAAATATTTCCAGTCTCACAATTTTCCTATATTCTTCAACATATATATCCTTTCAAAAATATTGCTACTTTTTCTGTTTTTTTCTTTATATGTATCTAAAACCCAAAGCATCCTTTAAACCTCACATAAATTTCAGAATGACCCCTGTAAATCAATCCAAAATATTTCTACTGGGGACCACAAGTCAAATAGAAGGGGAAAAGATAACTGACCACGTTTTATTTTTCCAACATCGATATGCCAGGCATCCTCACACACAATGGAGAATATAGATATTCTTCGCGATATAACGCCCCAATTTAAATTCACCCTCAAAGTCGATATCTCACGTTCTTCCACCCCCACCCCCTCCCTTAAGAGTATAATGTTTATTTATTCATTTCATTGAATCTGTCTGCCATTCAGTGCATTGAACTACTGAGCAATAATGGAACAATGGTTTCAATTTCATATTGTGGCATTCGGTTTCAGACCGCATATTCCCTAAAGGTTGATAATCCATTGGAAGCCGGAAGTGATTGTTTCTATGGCTTCTTATTTGCCCATGTTTCCATGAAAGATCCATTCTATTTTCTGAAAAGAAAAACAATAAAAATTTGTAATCGATTTCTAAAATTTAAGTAAAATTATCAATGTGGTAACAATTTTATTGGGCAATTAGAAGTAAAAAAATGTATTTTTCTTTTGAAAATACATTTACTAACAAATATATTTACCAACAAATACATTTAATACATTTACTAACAAATATATTTACTAACAAATACATTTAATACATATACATTTACTAACTTAATACACTTTCCAAAAATGTATTTTACACATCTTATAAATGGGTTTATATTCAACTAATCAAATTAGCCGTCCATTATTTTGAACACCAATAAATTCATGATAGAATCTCAGATCTATATCTTTATTATACCATCAAAATAATACAGAGCTATTGATATTTTTTTATAGTTTAATATAATGAAATATTATGTAAATATAATATTAAAACTATTGCATTTTACAGCTTGACATTTGTATTTATTATGTATAATTAATATTAGTATTTATTCTAATGTTTATTTGTTCATTTCATTGAATCTGTCTGGCATTTAGTGCATTGAGCTACTGAGCAATAATGGAACAATGGATTCAATTTCATATTGTGGCATTCGGTTTCAGACCGTATATTCCCTAAAGGTTGGATTCCATAATACATGGGAAGCCGGAAGTGATTGTTTCTATGGCTTCTTACTTGTCCATGTTTCCATGAAACCTCCATTAAAATTATCAATAGGGTAACCATTTTGTTAGGCAATTGTTTGTATGTACGCTTCGTTAGGTAATTGTTTGTATGTTTATTTGTGGCCAAAAAAAATGTATTTTACTTTTGCATGTTAACAAATACATGTAATAAATTTACTAACTAATACATTTAAATTCATATACATGTAATACATGCACATTTACTAACTTAATACATGTACATTTACTAACTTAATACATTTTACAACAATGTATACTTATTTAAGAGAGTAAATGTACATTTACATTAAGGTACATTAAATATACTGTTAAATGTACATTAACTAAAATGTATTAATTGTATTTTACCCATTTTTAAATGGGTTCTTGAATTCATTAAGACTTATGAATCAACTCATCAATTCAAAAATCACTTATCATTAGACAAACAAACAAAAAGAAATTCATCAAAATTGTTCCAACAGCTTAGGAGACAATATAAATAATAATATCAAGTTATATTGAAATACTAACATTAAAACATGTGCAAACTTTAAAAAAAATATAGCTTGAATGCAGTAAAATTTATTCATAATCAAAGTTGCATATGATTTGCAAATAAATAATAAGAAGAAAAAAATTTTCTTATTTAAACTGACATATTGAAGAAATACTCTTGTATAATCTCCAGGAGACTTTCGGAACAGTAATTCAGCACCAAATCATGTCATGAAATATATTAATACTTTTTTCTAAGTTTTCAATTATTCGAATGGCATGCTTAACTTTTTCAGTAATTCGAATACTTAAATTCCTCAAAAATCTGCAATTTATTTCCAACTACGACTAAAAATGTAGCTTCTTACAACAAGTTAATAGTAAAGTACATGTAATAACTTCCGGGAAACTTATATTAATGGTGTCTGACTATGTCTAGTAATTTTAACAAACTTTATATTTCGTATCAAGGGAAACTTTCTAAAGTACTTTCTTGATAAAAAATGAAATATAATGAATAAAATTTTATATATCTTAAACATTAAAGAATCTTTGAAGGAAAATTTAAAATGCATTTCATATCTTTTCAATTTACGTGTAATTTTGGAATTTTTTTTTTTTTCTTTTTTCTTTCTTTCTTTCTTTCTTTGCATGCTGTAATATAAATCATCTAAAGATTATTATTGGCTTATCAGGGCTTTTTTATAAATCAAAAAAAAGTAAGTGGGCATGAGGTAGAATAGTGGAGAGGATCACCTACATCTACATAGGAACGAAAGCTGGAGTCTTTCAAATAAAATCTTTGCAAGTACCATATCCTATAAGAAACATGGTTTCCTCTCTTGTCTATCCATCAGAATAGGTTGACAACTGTTTAATAATTTAGTAAACAGGTCGGCCCGTTATTCCTTCATCCCACTGTTTTTGCCAATTTGAAAGGAGATGATTATTTAATAAACCTTTCAATTCCGAGAGGGAATTTTTACATGCAATTGGCCGACTGTTAGATATGCCTTGCGAGTTCATCAGTTGTTTCAGTACCGAGATGTCCTATGTGAGCTTTGATTCATCCTAATTTAGTTTTTTTATTGGGGTGGAAAAAAACACTAGATTCCCGTTGTGAGTGGATGTGGTATATAATGATTTAAGATGGTTAGTAATCCAGACAGGCCATATTTTGCACATTGTCCTCTTGTTGAAATTTGTCAAATTGATTCACGTATGACTATTAACTTGAAATACATAGTTATTTTACTCCAGTTTTTGAAAGAGCAAAATACTGCCCCTGTTCCTTCACTTGATGGACCTGAATGGCAGAGTGGTTAGCGCTCTGGCTCTCGGTACCACAAGTTTCGGGTTCGAGACCCGGCGATGCCCTGGATGTTTGGAGTGGTTCGGAATCCACTTTAAACTGTAGGTCCCGGTCTAATAGGATCGTAGAGCGTTGCGGGGGCATTGTTACTCCGCGTCCGTGGCTTATCTTCAAGTTTTCTTCAAGTGTTTGCCAGCTGCATTAGAAAGAAAAAACCATTCACTTGATTTGGAGCCATTCGTATAAATAGTTTCAGCATTAGTTGAATTGTATTTGAATGTCAACTTGATTGTGGATATTAAAACTATTGATTGGAGGGAATGACAGTCCTGTAATGAATAAATGATGAAAATAAAAAGGCTTGATGCCTGGCCAGCTAATCAACGGGTTTCCGGACAGACAATTTGAAAAGCGAAAGCAGTTGAAGTAGAAGGTTAATAAAATAGAAGAGTCTCTTAAGAAATTTCCTAACTTTCCTCTCGCTTAATAATTAACTACTAAATTACGAGATTGCATTCGTGTGTGATGAGTTAAGTAGGGAGTCTTTCTTTCCAGCTTTAAATCTCTGTAATTTTTAATACATTAGATTTTTTTTGAATCAGTGAATTTGACAATTTCTACTATTATTATTTCAAACTATTACAGAAAGTAGATTAGCAGTTTAGTTTATCGCTCTAAGGTTATTTTTTTGCACATTTTAGGCTAATTAGACCGGGTCCTACAGTTTAACGAGGATTCCGAACCATTAACACACATCCGTGCTACCGCCAGGTATCGAACCTGAAGCCTATAGTACTACTGGCGAGAGCGCTAGCCAATTGGCCATCAGGCCGCAGTAGATTAGCAATAGAGCCCTCTGAGAAGATAAAATTTCAATACGGATTTTTTAATCTGAAGTCATCTTTAGTAAAGCTGATAGATTAACAGTTACCCCGAAAATGTACCAAAACATGAACCACTTATACCACTATATGAAAAACACACTGACGGTGATGAAAGGAGGACAGTGTCTTCCAAGAAGATTTTTGAGGTAACTGTTCCTCAGTTGAGTGTCGTATGAGAGAAAACCAGGATAAATCCCACCAGGTAGCCAACTATCCATGCGAGTCACTTTGCACACAACAATTGCCATCGAATATCCTCTTTTCTGAAAGCGGTGATTACAATAATGCGGACAACAGGTAGAGTGTATGGCATTAAGGGTTTATTTTTTTCCAAAACGTATAATTGTGTTGATATTTTTAAAAATTGAAATCAATCTGATAGATTTTTCCAAGAATTCTTATATGAATTTATATATTACAATTAATGAATCCAGTTAATTGTGCCTATTATTTGTCGAATTACAAGTCACTTGAAAAATATGTTAAGATAAAAGTTACAACGCCGAAATTCAACAATACCTAAAACATGATATGCTTGCCAGGTCATAGCAGAGATATCACCATATTATCAGTATGTTTTTCGTGTTTTTTTTTCCTTTCCGTGACGCGAATGAGAATTAGTTATCTGCAGAAGTCAGGTAATGTTCCATTAATGAAGAATGTATATCCATATATTTCTTATGTATACATTATAACAAATCTGCAGTGGTGTCATCTGGTAAATTTTATAAAATTCATCTAATTTTGTTTGAAAACATATGAAATCATTCATTTCGTTATAAGCTATGATAAATTGAATTTTTTTAATAAATAATATAATTGTGTCTGAAAAAGTATTTTTTTAATGAGGTACTTACTTGTAAATTCTTTTTGAACACTTTTTTTATTTTTAATTCAATATGCAGGGTGATATACAGGAGACTGAAGATACTTGAAGAAGGAAAAATTCCGAAAAATTCCAGCTATTTTTCATATCCAATTTGGTATGGCTTTGCCGTGGTGGATAGACTTTCCACAAACAGAGTCACAACTGTTGAATGAATTGAAAGTCATTTTTTCCGTCAAAAAACCGAAACAATCAAGCTCATTGAATAGTACAGTTTGTTTAATGTACGACTCATGCTAAATATGCTGTCATTTTGATTCGAATTACCACTGACAGCTGAATTCACTTTCTTTATGCCGCTTACAGCGCCATATAGTAATATATTGACTCTTTTTTTTTTTTTTGTTATACCGTACCGTTTCCCCCTTTTTTAAGTATTTTCAGTTCAAATGTAAACTCATTGTGATGAATGTTTTTCTAAGGCATTTTGAAAGGGGCACTTTAATTATAATCACCCTATAAATTATGTATAAGAGTAAATTAACATTATATTTAATTATAACACTAAAAATAATTAACATTTAGATACCTTCGTGTTAAACAATGCTACGAATTCAGCAACTCTAAAATGGATGGTCAGCAATTTACCAAAATCTAACACTATGTTTTGTATCATACATACCTTAATTAATTATAAATAAAATGTTCTAAAGTTATAGTTTCAAAAAATAAATATAACTATTAGGGTTTTAAAACAGTTTTTAAGTGAACTTTTCAATATTTTAATAAATATGAGGCTATATACCTAGACATTTTTAGATGAAAAAAATAATTGTTCATTAAAATTTAAATATATAAAAAAATAAAGATAATTATGGGAATAAAATTCACCTGTTATTTCCTTTTTTATATGTTTTTAAAAATCATCAACAAGTATCTATCGATTGCTTAGTACCTTATTTTTTATTCTAGAATTTTGGTTTAGTTATTTAAAAACCAAATCTAAGACTTAATAAATCTCTTATGAAGTTTCTTGTAATTAGTATTCAGGGCAGCAATAATTTTTCTTTCTTTTGAGTAGCGCCATCTACCGGGAAGAAAAACAAAAGAACGAAATTAGAATAAAAATTATGTAATTATTGTTTTTTTCCGAGCAATTTGTTTCGCAGTGTGTTCAAAACTCGAATCACATTTTTAAAAATGCTACAGGAGTCTCAATTGTAAACTGTAAAAGCAAAAAAGAAAAAAAAAAACATTTTAATTACAACTTGGTAAAAAGAATGGAATTGTTTACAGTACAATAAAACTAAATATTTTTGCAGCCTATGGGGACAACATGTTTTGGTTTCAAAAGGTTTTCTGTGAACATATTTTTAATGATTCTCTTTATTTTGCGAAATGAATGCAAAGAAAATTAGTTGAATTCACACTGGAACTAAATAGTTTTTTTTTTAATTCTGATTTTTATTTCTTTAATTAAAGAAAACCAACTTCAAAAGAAATACTTATATTATTTTCTTAAAATTTACATATAAGGTCATGAGAATTTGCAAATGTTTCCGAAAATAGTGGTTTAGGTGAGTTAGTTCACCAAATGTTACGATTCATAAAAAAAATATTGGTTTGAACTGTAATATAATAATGCTTTATTATGTAATAAAATATCAATTTAAATAAAGTAAATGCTTCCAAAAATTTAAATATTAATAGTTAATTTTAATAATATTTTTTTAATTAAAAAAAATGTATATAAACACTATTATATTTTATTGAAATAAATAAATTTTATATAAGCTACGCAAAAAATTTACATATATAAGTTTTCTAAAATAAGATATAAATGCTAAATTTATTGCAAATTAATAACTTTTTACATACAAAATGAGAAAAATGGTATCACTACACAGTATCTGATTCCCATACACCTAATCTGAATATTTTTCGTGTACACACACACACACACACACACATATATATATATATATAAATGATAGTATGACAGTAGTAAAACTTGATGTTCACTTGATGAATTTTTTGAAATTATAATATATATATTTTTTATGTTGATGAATATTTTACCAATACTCATTCTTATAAATGTATAAAAAAATAATCATATAACAATGCACAGTAAATGCTCGATTTTAGTTTTATGTTTTTACTAAATAAAATTAAAAGCGAGTAAAATAAATATAAATAATTTATTATTTCATATATAAACAAATGTATACTGCAAATATGTATTTATTCGACTTTATAGTATTCAATTCCATTTTTTATTTCCTGGCATTGAGAAATTTCTAGTATTTAAGCATTTTGTTTCCTCCAAATACAATGAAAATGAATAATTTATAAAATATGTATGCCTTTGTTCTCAGAAATTATACTATTTATAATATTTGTCATCTTTGAATGCGTGTTGCCCCAAAAGAATTAAATTATTTTAACAGCTAATATTTGTCTTCATTTTTTTTAAATAGAGAAAAAAAAAGGATTTACAAGGTTTTGGTACTACTATTTATATATAAAATAGCAGTCAATTCTACTTAATTATTTTAATTCTTCTAAAATAATTGGTAATTAAATTATTGTTACGGATAATATGTTCCGCAAATATGTAAAAAAAATTCATCTGTATTCAAGATTTTTCTTTACAATTTTCAATAAATTAGATTAAATACACATGCAATAGCTATGCATTATTTCGTATATCATAATTTGAGAAGTAAAAAAAAATATTTTACAACAATTTTTAATTCATTTGTGTAGGTTTTTTTTTTTCGATACAAGATTCAATAAATTAGGTTAAATACATGTAATAATTATGTATTATTTCGTATCCACAGTTTGAAATGCAAAGAAAACTGAAAAATTTTACACCAATTTTTAAATAGTTGCTTAAATGATACGTCCACCTATAAAGTACATTATTATTTTTTCGATTCTTTATATTAAAGAAACAATGCTATACTTATGTTAGAAAGAATGAAATAATTTATTTAAAAATTTTTGTTTGAAATATATGAATTATCAAGATTTCTTTTATTTCAATGCCCATTCAGTGATTTTTGCATTCCTTTTTTTTAAATAAACAAAATTGTAAAGAAATATTATTTTCCTGTGTTATAATCAATGGTATCATTTGATGAGAGATTATAATTATCAATCATAAGCATTTGAAAACTATTGCTGAAACAGTATTGATCCATAAAGCAGCAAAAGCATAAACAATGATTGATTTATTACTCTATATATATTATGTTTCTCTACTACTACTTTGAAATGCATGAAATGATATATAAATATAAGATGGAAAAAAAATTGCTGATTTTGTAATTCACGAAATGTCACTATTTATTTACTCTTGGCCCTTATTTCAGTTTTCGATGAAACAAAAATACTATGAAATAGAAACACATTGTATTGAAAAAGAAACCTAAACTATCGTACATAATCATACATTAAAATTACAAAATAGATTGAAGTAGTATTGCAAATTACATATGGTTAGAAAAACACTTAACGATGATTTACTATTGTTACTGTGATCGTCTTTGACTGAATTAATAAATAGCCCGTATTTTTTCATAATTGAAACAATATTATTACAAACCAACTAATTATATATATATATGTGTGTGTGTATAATAAAAAAGCCACAAAAACAAGATGTGTAATTTATACAGTAAGATAGCAAAAAAAAATGTTTTTTTTTTTTTTTAAATACAAATCCCTTTAGTAGGTACACATTGCTACGAAATGCTTCTAAGAATGGAAATCATTGAAGGTTTTACCACAATGATCATTAATAATTAAAATTAAGTCAGCAAACTTTATATACATATGCAATTTTAATGTTTTACAAGATATTTTTTTTTTTATTTCCAATGGCAGATTATGAACAGTTACAGCAAAAAAAAAAAAAAAAAAAGAACAACGAAAAATAAAAAAGAACAGAGAATACAACAAAACACGCTGAAACAGAGTTCATTAATCTAACATAATGTCAAGTTGCAGATCTTTTAGCCACTAAAAAGTGTTACTAGGTGCACCACGGGGAGGTAGATCTGCTGCTTTACAAGATATAATACAATATATTTTAGTAATATACCAAAATAGAGCCTGGTGACCGTGTGACTTGCACTCTGGCACTCGGTGCCACAGGGTTCGAGTACCGTTGGTGCCATGAATGTTTGCAGTGGTACGGAATTCCCATTAAACCATAGGTCCCAATCTAATATGACTGTAGATCTTTTCACATAGGGTTGATAATACTAAAGAAAACATCACCTACTGAAAACAAAAATTACCCCGTAAAAAGAAAACATCGTCTTTATCGTAATCAGCCAGCAGGCAGACAGCCTTGCCCTACCATGGAGCTGTTGCAACAATGAAGAGTAAGAATATACCAAAGTATTTTATATCTTTATATATGAGTTTAAATATCAGAATAGAATACTACACAATTTATAAAAAAATTTAGCTTTTGAAAAAGAAAGTTTAGGATATTTAACTGTAGAAGTAAATTTCTTATATTGTGAATATCCAATAGTACTTAAATTAGAAGACTCTTGCTGCAATTGCAGTCAGACAATGACCTCCTTTGCAGAAAACAATAATTTTCATTCATCATGTATCATAATATTATATTTCAAGGGTATAAATGATTTTATTAGTTGTACATATGGTTGATCAGCTTTAATGGTTATGAGTGAAATTAATTGCTTGTTCAGTCTAGAACAACTTTAATATTTTTGTGAAATTATTTTTTTAAAACATATAACCCTGTACAAAAACAGAGTCTTGCTGAAATCAAGTTTGTATTTCTTCAGCACTACCAAATAAGTTTGAAGATGACAGTTTGATTCGTAATTGACTTTTCTAATAAATAATTTTCAATTTATCTTACAAAACCTTTCCTTCTTGTTACTATCATACATTTAAACATCATAAAACTAAGTGGATGCTTTGTAATAAGACTTGTGCTCTCAAATTACAAATATTTTCATATTATTCTCCATCCATATTGTTACATCATTAAAAAATATAGATATTCTGAATTCCATACCACAATATTGCAAAATTCCTTTGATAAATTAATATGGTTTTAGTCCATTCTTTATGTCTGTTTGAGCGATAAAAAAAGTTTTTTTTCCCTTTAAACTTTAGCTTTTAACTAAAAATTTTGAAAAGAAATATATATTTCGAACAATTTCATTTATATTCAAGACGCATTCACAGAAATAATTTTAATTTTTTTAATGATTTTCTTCAAAATTTAAACTATAGTTCTACTTTCATGACATATTTTTGAATTATAAGTATTAAATGATTATCCATAATATTTTTTGTTACAAGCATTATGTATAAGCATAATAGTTTTTGTTTTCGAAAAAATGTGTGAAATGTGAGAAATTAAAAATAATGATCAAGTACAACAGCTGTTTTGATAAAAAAAAATTTTTTTAAAAAAGCAATTTTTCATATACATAAATTTTATCCTTTCATGTAACAACAAAGATAATTATAAAATCACATCCCAACTTTTCGAAAAATGAAGTAATGCACAAAAAAGAAATATGCTTAGATATAATCAACAAGCATTTGTAAAGCACAGATCTAAAGATAAAGCAAAACCTTCAGAACTAAGCCGATACTTTACAACGCGAAATAAATTAGCAACACAAAATTAATTTAAAAAATGAATTTCATTTTGAAGTACGTGATAAACACGTTGACAACTGATCAAGTATTTTTAAAGCCGAATAATTATATCTTTTGACATGTTACACTGGCCAGACTAAATCAATTATTCTTTTTCAGTACCAATTTTCAATTTATTTTGGGCACTTACTGCCTTTTAATTTTATCTTCAAAATATGCTTTTATTAATGGAAAAGACGAAACGTAAAAATTTAATTTGGCTAATGGGAGTTTGAAGTTCTTTAAAACTTTACATGAGTTAATAATTAATAACCCCATTTCTCTTTTCGGATGCAATAATTAATCACAAATTTATCCTGCTTTGAAAAGTTAAGCAGCTGCATTGAAAAAGCTTAAACAATTAAAAGATTCCGAAATTTTGCTCGAATTTCATTTCTAACCTTTATTTTAAGTATTAAAATGGATTTTCCTTTGTTACAAGCATTATGTATAAGCAAAATAGTTCTTTGTTTTCTCTTAAATGCAACTGATGTATTTATTTTAAACAGAAAATAAATAGTTTGATACGGAAACTTTAACGCATTTAAAGACTCATAATTATAGATTCGTGGAAGGATTTAACTTTTAAACCAAAAAGCCGATACTCAGCTACGCGCAGGATGCGCGAAATATCTCCACTGTCCAGGATAAGCCAACTAATTGGCCGGGTGAAGAGCTAAATATATTTCGTCTCAAAATAATAGACTATAAAATAAATGTTTCTCAGCAGGTTGCGGTATACTTCCTCTTCTGGCACTCCGCATCACAGATTTTGGGTTCGAGCCCTGGTGGTGTCATGTATGTTCGTAGCTGTTTGGTATCCACTTTACGCTGTAGGTCCCTGTCTCATATGAAAGTACAGCGTCACAGAACCCAGTCCAAGTGAGAACCACAAGTTCTACTGACAATTTCTCTTGAACCCCACATGTGGCGCTCTTGCAGCGAGTAGGAGGAAGTACGATTACAAGATAACATTTGTTTAATTTGAATAATTTGTAGGCCATTTTTTTATCAGTCATAGTAAACAAAAATGTTCAACATTCTAAATTAATATGCGATTCGAAAATTATTGGTAATTATTTTAAATTATTGTTTTAAAATTCTTATGAGGTTTTAATACTAAAATATTTACACAAAAAAAGCCAGCTCACAAAAACATTTATCAAAAAAATATACTATGTAATATTGAAGTGAAAGATAATTTTTGTATCTCGCAGAATTGGAAAAATAGTAAATACTAAATGTATTTAAATATTTATCTCATTATTAAAAGCTTTTTTGTTCATAAGTATTTAATAGAATTTAAAAAAAAAATTAATTCAATTCGTTTTAAATTCTATTGAATACTTAGAAATATATATATATTTTTTTAATGAATAAAAAAAATTGAATACTATCTTTATACTTCCATACTTAGGAATAAAAAATTGAATAAAGTATTCACTGGAATCAAACTTATTTATTGAATTTTATTTTTTATTTAAAAAATTAATTATTTCGAATTTATTAGTTGAATTTTTTTTACTGAATTATTTTATTATGAATAAAATAATTTTTTGAATTCAAAAGAAATAATTTTTAATCATTGAAATTTAAGACGATGTTAAAAAAAATTAATTAATTGATAATTCTTAATACCGCACTTTTTATCCGTTAACAAAATAATTCAGGATAATAGATTTTCTTTAATTGAAGAAACATTTTTATAAAAAATTTTAATTATTTATTTAGAAATAATACTTTATATTCGCAAAACAGCAATTTGTTTTGCATTAAAATATCAAATATTAGAGGTTTGCTTACTTTAAAAGAAAAAGTAGCAATATATATATTTTTTATATTTAATAAAATTTTTTATTCTTGAAGAAAATAAGAATTATTGAGTAAGTAATTTCTATAAAAATGCAATTTTCCATTAGTATACTGAAAATAATATTTTACAGTATACTAATGGAAAATTATATAAATCCATTTATAGAAATAATAATAGTAATACAGAAGTTTTAATTTTAAGGGCATAAGGGCATTCATTTTATAATTCTATTATTTCTATTTCTATTATTACATTCATTTTATAATTTTATTATTTCTATTTCTATTATTACATTCATTTTATAATTCTATTATTTTACTGAAATCAATTTATAAAAATAATAATAGTAATACATAAGTTTTAGTTTTAAGGGTGTTGACAATCATTTTATAATTCTATTATTTCTGATTCTATTATTACATACATTTTATAATTTTTATTTTTAAGAGTATTGGTCTTCATTTTGATGAATAAGAATTATTGAATAAGTACTTTCTACAAAAACGCATTTTCCAACTTTTTTTGTATTTTACTGAAATCCATTTACAGAAATAATAATAATGATGGATATGTTTAATCTTAAGGGTATTGGCATTCATTTTATTTTTAATTTTTAAGAATACTACAATTCATTTTGATGAATAAGAATTATTGAATAAGTAATTTCTACAAAAATGTATTTTGCAATTCTTTATTATACTAAAACTAATATTTTACGGAAATCCACTTATAGAAATAATAACAGTAATGCATAAGTTTTAGTTTTAAGGCTATCGACATTCATTTTTATAATTCTAATAGTTCTATTTCTATTATTACTTTCATTTTGATAAATAAAAATTATTGAATAAATAATTTCTACAAAAATGCATTTTGCAATTCTTTTGTATATTAAAACTTATATTTTACAGAAATGAATTTATAAAAATAATGATAGTAATACATAAGTTTAAATTTTGAGGGCACTTTCATCTTAATATAGTAACTAAAGAAATTAGCATGAAAAATTAATAACTTAAAAAAGGATAATATCTTCATACATTTTCTTTTTACGTATTTTATTTGAAACCTTAGCAGCATATTTAATTTAAAACCTTTCCTTTTTTAAAATATTGAAGGAATTTTCATTAACTGACTTAATTTTTTGAATTGCAGATTTTTAAATGTGAACCATAAATTATAATCATCATTTCCTATTAGGCAATTTGCGTTTCTCTTTACCTTGCACATACTTCTTAGTTAAAACAAATTTGGATAATCCTTTATTCAATAAATTTTTTTTGCAGAGTAATTTTCTATTTGAAATATGGTTTTGCAGAAAAAATGATGTATACACATTTATCTAATCAAGTTAATAATATATTAAACAAAATATAAATATATTCTTGAAACCTATAATTATTAAAAGAAAACTGCATTTTGAAAAATTAAATTTTTTGAAAATAATTTTATTTATTTTTTTTTTTTTTTTTTTTTTTTTTTTGCACTTTTCTAAAATTGATTTGTATAAAATTTTTGGATTACTAGATATTTAAATATTTTTAGCAAGCTAGAATTATTTAACATGATATTATTTCTTTTATTTATTTTAGGGCTGTTTTTCGAGTTAGAAAAAATAATTCCGGTGAATTTAATTGCATAAAGAAAAGTGAAATTCATTTTGAAATAAGTTTTCAAATAATGAACGTAAACTAACAAAATAGAATGTAGATTTATTATTTTTTTTCAAAAGTACTTGCATTTTGAAATTCAACAAATAAATAAATTTATTTTCTAAAAAGTAAGTAAATTACTTCATTGATTGAGCTTCAAAGCAAGAATATGCAAGCCAGAAGTTTTATCTTATTTTATTTTTAACAGGGTTTTCTCATAAAAATTTTTGCAGATAAAAAATAATTTCAAATTCATATATGTATGTGTAACTTAAAAGAATTTCTTTTTCTAGATGATTTAACAAAATTCATCATTTCATTGTAAAATCATTTTAATGTGAATCTGAAGTACATATTCTTCCTGTACCATTATTAAACCCTACATCTTGTGTAAATTTTGTAAAGAAGTATTTTATATGTATATATATATATATATATATATGATAATGAATTGCATTCATTGTGAATCAAATTGAAGTGACAACAATAATCGACAACTACAGCATCTTGCAGTGATCATCATTCTGATGAAACCAATTTCCGCTTTATCAATTCAAATGGAATATGATGACGTCCGGCTATATATATGCGTGCACAAAATGAATAAAATAGTCTTACTCATCGCAATAAAAATGCTACCGATTTGCTCTCTCGACCGCCTGTATATACATAGACAGTGTATATAAATATAAATAGTTAGATAGATATAGATGTATATATCGATATGGATATAGATATAGTTATATATAGACGTCATCATTTCATCATCAAATTTTTTTGCTTCAATTTGCTTCACAATGAGTTTTATTCAATATCAAGGTACTTTTCTCATTAATAACAATTACTAAATATCGAATGATTATTTACATTTTCCAATTTCGAAATTACAACAATTTGAAAAGTTGTTACTTATATTTTATTAAACAGTTAGATCTCTCAAAATATAAGAAAATTTCTTCTTTTTTTTGCATTTTTAACTCATTAAAAATACCAATTTTTAATTTAGCCAAAACGGAGATAATTATCAATCTATAAATGCTGTTCCTGTTTATCATCAGTATTTTTAGAAAAAGGACTAAAAATCAGAATATCACAGTATGTTGTTGTTCTAATGCAGCTGGCAATACAGAGACAATTATCTTTATGCCATAAGCAAAGGCTGCACCGCTGCACTCGCTGTTACTGAGCAGAGTGTACGTGTAGCTGAAAGATAGGCTACGGATGCGAGTAACATCACATCCACAACGCTCTACGATCCTATTAGATCATGATTTACGGTTTGAAATAGAATTCAAACAGCTAAAAACATCCATGGCACCGATGGGACTCGAAGCCGAAATCTGCGGCCCTGAGCGTCTGAGCTTTAGCCACTCGACCATCAGGCCTTTGAATATCACAGTCATCAAAATTAACTTTTTTGGATTATTTCCTGGTATAGGGAAAAAAATAACCCATTAAAAATAAATTTTTAAATTGCTTATTGATGAAAACCAACTTTTGCGTGAACCAAATACGAATATATTAATTAATATATAAATAAAGCTTCTGTTTATCATTAGCATATTGAGCAATAGACTGAGAATCCGAATATCACAGTTTTGTATCATGAAAATTAATGTTTTTGAATTATTTCCTGGTAAAGGAACAAAATGCATTAATTCATTAAAAATAATTATTTTTATTACGTAAACCAAATGTGAATATATAAATCAATCAATAAATAAAACTTCTGTGTTTCCTCAGCATATTGAGCAATAGACTGAAGATACGAATATCACAGTTTTGTTGCATGGAAATTAATGTTCTCGGAATATTCCCTAGCAGAGAGGGAAAAAAAGGCATTTTGTTCGAATCTATCTGGATATTCCAACGTCATTTCCAGTATACACTCAGCGTTCGCTTATTCGCCGCCATCTTGAATGCATAACAAATAAATCATTTCTACTCCCAAGATTTACTCAGTGCGGGAGTCCATCTGAAAACTCTCCCCAGAGAGTTATGTAGCTTGTCAGTACTTGTATCTCGGGATTGATTTATTAAGACTGATGATCTTGCTATTCAGAAGGCATCATTGACCATTTTAAGAATTCCGGTACTGTATGATGCATCGTGGCCAATGCTTGGGCATTATTTTGTTTTCGGTTTCGGATTGGCAGAAATATAGAACTCTATTGTATGAAACTGGTATATGGCAAATGGAAAAATGCAATACCTTGCGAAAAAATTTGGAAAATTTTGCAAATCCGTTATGAATAGCCAAACATCCATTACGAATAGACAAATGAAAAGTATAACTAAATTTAATTTTTAAATTTGAATCAATAAACATTCATTAATAGTATAAAATTGATGTTTGACAAATGAAAAATTACAATACCTTGAGAAAACATTTTGAAAATTTTGCAAATCCATTATGAATAGACTTTCATTTATGAAAAGATTTTTATTTATGAATAGACAAATGAAAAGTATAATTTTATTTTATTTCTTAATTTCAATAGATATACATTCATTAGTAGTACGAAACTAGTAGATCACAAATGAAATCTAGAATATCTTGAAACAAGTTTAAAAATTTTGCAAACATCATTTATGAATAGACAAATTTAAAGTATAATTCAATTAATTTTTTAAATTCTAGTCAGTAAACATTCATTAATAGTTTAAAATTGGTATATGACAGACGAAAAACTACAATACCTTGAGAAATATTTTTGAAAATATCCATTGTGAATAAACTATCATTTATGAATAGACTATTATTTATGAATAGACAAATGGAAAATATAATTCAATTTATTTTTAAAATTTGAGTAGGTAAACATTCATTAATAGTATAAAATTGGTATATAAAAAATGAAAATCTGCAAAATATTCGGGAAAATTTGATAAAAAATTCGAAAAATTTAGCAAACATCCATTATAAATCGACTTTTACTTATGACTAGACAAATGAAAAAAATATGTTTTCAATTTTTTTCCCTTTATTTTGAGTTATTCTTTCTTTCTTATTATTAATTTTTTAATCTGAATCAATGAGCATTTAATAATAGTATGAAACTGGTATATGGCAAATGAAAAACTACAGTACTTTGAGAAAAAATTTTGAAAATTTTGCTAACATCCATTATGAAAAGCCAAACATTCATTTTGAACAGACATTTATTTATGAATATACAAATAGAAGATATAACTCAATTTAATTTTTAAAATTAAATCAGTAAACTTTCCTAATTAGTATAAAATCGGTATATGGGAAATGAAACGTGTACTTTTTTTGGAAAATTTAAGGGAAAATAATTTTATAAGAATAACCCAAAATAAAGGGAAAAACTTGAAAACAGATTTAATATATGATTAGGTTTGAACACCTATTTAAATATCTAGTACGTAATGTAAACAATCAACTTAAATTTGGTTGTTTACATACTATGATTAAAAACTCATTCTACATTTGAGAATTCCATAAAAAAATGTTGGACTGGGGAATTATTGATAAGTAGCCTGGAGAAAAAATGTATAGAAGGCAAATTATGTTTACAAATATCTTTTTTAATAACAGCAATTTTTTATGATTTTTATTCCACTAACTAAAAATTTTGTTTTTCATTATATTCAAAATTCTATTTGCTGGTTTGGTTTCAGAAAAATATCGTCATATTAGTTTTTGGAGAATATTAATATTTCATTTTTAAACACCAAATTTGAAAAAGTTATTTATATAAAAATTTATTTTATGATTGAAAGTTTTATGTTTTGATTTATTTAACAAGATTGTTTTATCAATCAAAAAATAAAAAGAAAAAGAATCAAATCTAAAAAGAAAAACTCAAAATTATAGAATTGTAAAATAATTGATTTGGTTTCAAAACAAGATCATCAAAACAGATTCATTAATGAGTAAAATTACTAAGCAGTTGCATTTGAAACATTTTATTATAAAGATCTTAGAATTTGACTTCAAATTTATTGTAAATGCTTAAGAAATATATTCATTAATTCATCATTGACGCAGCAACCCTATGGTGGGCCAAGGGCGTTTGCCAGCTGGCAGGTTCCAAGGCAGGAGGGTTTTTTTTTACAGGGTAGGGTTTTCAGCTCTACGTCCAACGCTCAACAGTCATATTACGCCGGGATCTACAGTTTAACGTGGATTTCGAACCACTAACAAATTCCATGCCACCGATGAGGTTCTAATCTGAAGCCTGTGGTACTATCTTTTCTTTTCTTTTCTTATTATTTATTTATATTATTTTTCTTATTATCTAATTTTTTAATTGTATTTTATTTTCTTCTTTATTTATTTTATTTTCTTCATTAAACTTGTTAACTCGGCTTAGGCCTTCTATGATATTCATCTTTAGTTTCTTGCTAACCAATTGGTCACCAGGGTTCTTTATAAATATAATAAAGTACTAGAAATATTTAACAACTTGACACAAATTTAATTGATTGTATTGTTAAATACCAAAATATGCCTCTTCGTTGAAGTACCCTTCCCTCAATTTGATTTAATTGTAATTTTATTTAAACTTTTCATAATTATTATTAATAAAAATCTGTTTTTGTAAAAAATGCTTAGATATATTTTAAAGACAAATTTTATGCGGATACTTATAAAAAATACTTTTTATTTTGAAATCTTACTTTAATCTTACTTACTTACTTAATCTTTTGAAAAAAAAATATACATATCACTCCAAACATAGCTTTTTTTTGTTTGTTCCGTGAACTTGAACTTCCTGAAAATGTAAGCCGAATGATTCTCTGAACAAAAACAAACGAAATAAATCGAGAGTAGGAAAAAGTTGCACTTGGAGAGCGAGATTCTTCCTGGAATACATGTGATTAGGCTTTTTTTCCGCATTTCAATTGGATTCAGACAGCCATTGTTTCGTAACGCTTTTCCGAGAATCTGAGACCGTTGGTCATTTTACGACCATGACCCTTAAAATAATCGACAGAAATTCAAAGAAATTAAATGAAAAAAGAGCAGACATACGTAGCAAAAAACGAAACAATTTCTTTCATACAACAGACCAATTGCACATTTTGAATTTACGTTAATAAGCAATATCTTTAAAAGACGTTTAAAAGTAAACGTTAGTAAACATTACTTTTACAGTATAAAAATAAATTTTATAAATAAATAATAAATATAATTTTAAAAAAAAATTATTTTGGACTTTTTAAGATATTTACGCCAATAACAATTGGAAATTATTTTTTTATATTCTCAAAGTACTGTTACCGAATAAATTAAAGTTAAAAATTAATATAATTTTTATAAATTATTGATTTAGAAATTATTGTCATTAAGGAGACAAATTATATACATTTGTTTCAAATGTAACTAAGAAATAATGTAAGAATGTCAATAAATAAAATGCTTTTATAACAAAACAAAAAAAAATTATAAAAAAGTGTTTTTATGATGTATAGTAAAACATTGTATGTAATCTTCGAAGTAAGTAAATATTAATATCAATAAAAATATTTAAGAATATCACAATACCCAAAACAAGTAATCATTTATAAGAGATAGCAGAAAATTAGTTTAATAAAAAAAATAAATTAAATGTTTATCAAAATAAATTAATAATTTAATAAAGTTATAATTTTAACATTTTAGATGCTTTTTTTTAAAGCTATAGTAAAGCTTTTGTATCGAATAAAATTTGTTTATATTCAAAAAAATTTTCCTGAAACAAAAGAACCTATAAGAAAATGAATAACAGCAACAATGAAATTTAATTAACGTACAATTTCAAAATATTTTATGTGCCAAAACACACAAAAAATATCTTCTGTTACTTCTACACCTCTAGCATTTAAAGGGAGCTTAAAAACATAACGCTAATGTGTTTATATTAAATAAATTATACCTGCAGTTATATTTTTTATCTTAAAGCAAAATAATAATAATAAATAAATAAATAAATCAAAAATAACAAGTTATCCTCATTTAGGGTAAATTTATTATGTTTCATCTACACATAAATAAAGCTCGCCACAAACGGAAAAAGTAAATGAGGTTTAAAAAAAAACATAATCTCTTCCATTAAAGGGGAAATAATTTCATTAAATTGAACTTCGTTCACCAAAGGAAATTTCCCCTCTATTCACAAAAATAATAATAAAAAAAAAAATCAAACCATTTCCTCACGCATACAGAGTTGGCTGTCAAAAATTAAATAGTGAACGCGAATCTCTAGGCATCTAAAAAGGAAAAACAACAAGAAAAAAAATAAAGAAAGAAGATAAAAAGAAAATAATATGGCTTCTATATCATAATGTGACAGGCGTGGCGAGTAAACGAATAAGACACGTTAAAAAGAGACGGCGCAAAAGCACGCCAAAGAAATCTTTTTCGACCGAAAAAAAGCTCACAAGTAACAGCAGCGAAACTGCTCTCACTTGTCAATAAAATGAATAATTTACACAAACGAATTAAACTATAATTTACGAAGAACAACAACAATCGAACAATAATTTACGAAATACAAAAAATATCGTCCATTACTTTTGTACCTTTAGCATTTATAGGAAGCCTAAAAACATAACACTAATGCGATTATATTAAATAAATTATTCCTGCAATTTCTTCGCAGTTTACCTGCATAAGTACTTAAACTTAAAGTAGAAAAAAAATAACAAGATGTCATAATTTAAGGTAAAATTATTATGTTTAATCTACCCATAAATAAAACTCGCCACAAACGGAAAAAGGAAATGAGGTTTAAAGAAAAATAACCTCTTCCATTAAAGGGGAAATAATTTCATTAAACTGAACTTCGCTCACCAAAGGAAATTTCCCCTCTTTTCACAAAAATAATAATAAAAATGAGTAAAGAACAACCAACCTCAAACCATTTCCTCATGCAGAGAGAGTTGGCTGTCAAAAATTAAATAGCGAACGCGAATCTCTAGGCATCTAAAAAGCAAAAACAACTAAAAAAAAATAAAAAGAAAGTAGATAAAAAAGAAAATAATAAGGCTACAAAATCATAATGTGACAGGCGTGGCGAGTAAACGAATAATACACGTTAAAAAGAGACGGCGCAAAAGCACGCCAAAGAAATCTTTTTTTCCCCTGAAAAAGCTCACAAGTAACAGCAGCGAAACTGCTCTCACTTGTCAAAAACCGCGCCCCTTCGTCAAGCGGCGGTCACGTGACCCAAATAGTACGTGTGGAGCCGGAGTGTATGAGTGTGTGTAAGTGAATGAGCGAAGGGAAAAGCGAAAACCACGTTTACTCATCACAACATCATCTCCTCTCTCTAACGCACGGCCATACGTTCTGCTATATCGGGATTTTTCCTCTGCTGTTTTTTTTCTTCCCCCTTTTTACCACTTCTTCTAAAACGGAGCATTTCTGTGGTTTATTGTCATTCGACCCAAAACGCTTGAACAAACTGAACTAATACACGTTCATTTCCTAACATTCATTCATTTTCTTATGGTTTCCTTCTTAAGATCTCAATCTTGGTATATTTTTAATAGAAATTTTGGATAAAAAAGACATGTAAAGAGTGTTTACTTTGGTGAGCAGATAAAAGGATTTTGTAAGAAAACAGCAAACGAATTATATCTACCTCAGAAAATGGAATTTTCGATGGATTATTCGTGTTCTTTTGACTGGAGCAGCAGAAGATCCTATCTCATTTCAAGAACTTTAATATGTTTTTGGCTACTGATGTCACAAACCTCAGGTAAGTCAGTTAAATTTTGTTCATAATAATTTTGGTACAATATCATATACTAACGTTCAAAGTTAAAAAGTTGCTAAGTAAGCTGACAGCACTTAAAAGTATAAAGGAACTAAATATACTGTTGATATTTAAAATTAAAATGTATGTGTTATAGAACTAACATGTTAAAAAATGCATATATTTTATTAGATTTCTATTAACAGATATAACAGATATAACAGACGTTAATTTTGTTTACTTATATATTTTTTTAATGTTTATTACAACATAATACAGATATTCCTTTTGATTATATTATGAATTTTTATATTGGTGTTATTGAACCTACAAGTATGCTAAAATTGCATATATTTCATTAGATTCCGAATAACAGGTATATTGTCGAAGTTCACGTTCATTTTGTTTAATTACGTGGTTTTTTTAAATACTTATAACAACTTAATACAAATATTCCTTTTGATTATATTATGGATTTTTGTATTAAATTTAAATTATTTAAATTAATTATTTTGTATTATTTGATTTTTTTTTTTTTTTTTTTTAAAAAAAAAAATTAAGGAAAATCGTTTTAATATTTTTTTTTTTTTTTTTTTTTTTTAGGTTTAATACTTAATAAATAGTACAAATAACAACAATAAGAACATAATACAATTAACCCTTTTGATTATATTACGGATTTTTTGGGGAAAAACAATAGATTCATTGCATCATTTTGTCCTTGGTAATCTTATATTGATATTGTTTTATACGATACAATTTCAAATAATTTTTTGTCAATAAACATATTTTTTATCAAAAAAAAAAATAATAAGCATATATTGACATTGTTTTATACTATAGAATTTCCAATAGTTTTTGTCAATAAACATCATACAAATAAATTTGAATATTTATTTATGAATTTCATATTTTCCACAAAATAATTAATAAAACTGTGTATTTTAAAATATAACAATTTTATACTGACTTTTCAATAACAAACGCATCATTCTTCAATAAAGTATGTATATAAAATATTCCTTAAATCAACTTATTTTAATTTATCGCTATTTTAATAATTATAATTCCAATCAATATAATCATAAAGCGTTGTAATTTAAAAAAACAACAACTTTTTAATAATAAATACTTTTATACTTTAAAATGTTAAACATATTAGAAAAAATAGCAGCAGTCTAGTTGAGTTCTGATTAGTAGTTTAAATTTAGTTAAAATTCAAATTTAAATTCTTTATTCATTAGTTTAAATTCTAGTTTAGTCTAGTTGCAGTCTTAATTAGTTGTGCTTTCTCAATTTTTTAAAGTAGAAATATCAATTTCTCATTTAAATACAAGAATTATAAAATACCACGTCAATTCTTTAGATAGAAATAAACATTTTATATTATTATATTCATGTAATAAACAACATTTAAAATATAAAATGCAATCGCAAACATTTAAATTTGTATTTTAGTTGATTGTGAGAGTGAAAAATATTTATTTATTTAATTCTATTCATCACGTCAAAAATTTAAATAATTGTTTTTTATAACGGTTACAGTTGAATTTACAATGTTTATATGTAAACTCAAAATATTAATTATTGTTTAGTATATTGAAAACTCTATTAAATTTTTAAAAAAATGTTAAAATTTAAGTTCAGTTTGGGTGAAGTCATTTGAAATCGTACGATATGATACTATATACAAAAATAATCAAAACATAATGTTCTCTATCATTTTAGATGCTACTCTATATATATATATATATATATATTTTAAGCTTATTAAAATATAGTGAAATAATAGTTATATCAAAAAAATTGTACTTGAAATACTTATTTAAGTACCTAATAATATTAGTAGTAATATAAAGTAGTAATAATAGTAACAATATAGTAGTAGGAATATAAAGTATTAATTATTTATTAAAATACTTTTTTAAGTATCTCAAGTAGAAATTGTTTAAAAAAAAAAACATGCAAAAACTGGTTTAATACTGAATGCTTTGATATTTGTTTTTAAAAATAAAACTCGATTTCTGATTATTATTATAACATATTTTATTTACTTATCTATGCATGATAATATTTACTGATCTCTACTAATTTTTTTGTTCAAAATATCATTTAATTATTAGATATTTATTCGTTCATAATATCATAGTTCATGCAAGAGTAAAATTCTTCGAATCTTTTGGCATGGCTTATGCTTTTAACTCAGGGACGGGCATTACCCCTTTTCAAAATAACTTCCGGTTACAGAATTTCTTAATCTTTTAATTGATTCCACTTAAATGTGCAACATTTTCTAGATTGCAACTAAAGTTGCCTTCAAAGCAACCGCAAATAACCGGTACAGTACGGCACAACGCCAAATAACCAGGATATACTATCTCCTCATCCTTAATTACGATTCTTGGCCACTGTTTGCATCTTTACGCTAAGTGTTGAGTTCGGTCCAACATACGGCTTTCTAAATATATTCTTGTTTTGCGGCTGATTTGAAAAATGCCCTCAATTTCAAAATAGTGCTTTTCGCTGAATCAAAAATCATTACACGTTTCCACGTATGTATTTTAACGTGATTTTTTTTTCACAAAATTGTGATAAATGTTTCGGTAAAAATTATCCATGGGATAACTCTTTTTATTTTTAGAATTTAAATAAAATTTATTTTGAAAGATAAATGCTGTTGTTGTTTTTATTTATTTATTTATTTTATTTATTTGAGGAATCATCTTTTCCTTCAACAAATATTTTTTTTTAAAGATAATAAAACAATAGCGATAAAAATATATTGAAAAATGATAAATTGCACTTCTATTTTTGCTCTTAAAAAACTTCCAAAATCTTTAAAACAAAGTAAGAAGACTAGAGACAAAATTCTATAGAAAATATATTTGAGAAGTTATACACGTTGTTGTTATAAACATTTTTAGCTTTTTTTTTTTTTTTTTTTATTAAATTTTTTTTTTTTTATATTTTTAAATTTTTTTTTATTTTTTTTTTTTTATAAATGATCTTTTAATTTAAAAAAATATTTATTATTATTTTTAACGATAATAAAACAACAGTGACAAACAAATTATTGGCAAACGATAAGAAAAATATTCTTATATTGCTTTTTAAAATACTTCCCAGAACTTCTCTAAAACAAAGTAAGACCAGAGCACTTACATTATTTTTATAAGTATCGGTGGGCCTCGTGTTCCAGTTATATGTGTTATGAACAGTTCGCAGATGAGTGATTTTGTCTTTCAGAAAGATTTTTAAGGTAAATATCAAAATTTGCAAGTGTTATTAGAGCACTTACTTAATTCTTTAAAAGAATCAGTAGCAATACTTTTTATTTATTTAAATTAAAACTGAAATTATTTTTATAGTAATAATTTTAATTTTCTGTACCTCTCGAGTATTTTTTTTTTCATTCTATAAGGAATACTTAATAAAATTAAGAAATATTTCATTTGGATTTAATTGCTACATAGTACAATCTAGTTATGAATTTTACTGTTTTTTACTGATTTTAATTTTACTGATTCAATCAATAATTGTAGTTACTGTAAGAAATATTTTAATAAATAATGATAAACATACGTTAGCACTTAACAAGTTATCTTTAAAAGCAATGCAATACTATGAGCATAAAGAAAAAATGATTATAATAATGATTAAAAAATATCTTATAATTTATCAGAAAAAGCGTTATTTTTCCATGTTATGTATTTCTTACAAAACTCACAGACATATTACTGTCATTTTAGAACAAATTCATAAAATAAATATTTTGGTCAAAATAATAATAAATAAATATTACTTTTTTATTCATTATTTATTATTATTATTTATTTATTATTTATAAGCAAATCTTAAGTACACAATCGTAAAATAAATCTTATTGTCAAATTTACGAAAATAAATGTTATTGTCAAATTTACAAAAAATAAATTCTATTATCGAATTTACAAAAAATAAATCTTTCTATCAAAATTTACTTGTTTAATAACTCAATCTAGTAAAAGATAAAATGATAATCCTCAATGAAACGAATTTATGTTTAATAAAGTGCTGTGAGAAATATTTCAGCAAATTCTAATAAATAGATATCTCCATTCAATTAATTTCCATTCAATTAGATATTTCCATTCAAAAGCAATGCGATATTTTCAGTATACAGAAAAAAATTATCAATTTCAAAATTGTACTTATTTTTTCTTTATTGAATCAAGAATCTTATAATTTTTCAAAATAACTAAAATTTTTATGTTCTTATTATTTTTTACAAAACTCATGATAAATGTCCTTGTCATTTTGCAATTTGTTCTGTAAACAATACAAGATGAGCACTAAACCACGTTGAGGTTATTTGAAGCTAAACCACGTTGAGGTTATTCGAAGCTAAACCACATCCTGTTTAGACTGGACTTAACGACTCGTAATATTTAAAAAAAAAAAAAAAAGTGGACGTTTAATCCTTAACAAAGGCAATGAGGTATTTTTTTTTATAGTAATTGATGGTCTAATCTTTTTACGTGCTGTTTAGTAATGAACTTATTTTAAGGTTATTGTTTAAAATTTATCATAAATGAATTCCATGTAAAAGGTCATTGTTACCACGGGCAATTTTTGAGACTTTTTTTTGTAGTCAATTCGATTACAGTGATAAAGGAAGGTTATTTCACTGCTTAAACTTGGCTAAAATTAACTTAGGTAAAATTCATGTGCTGAATATTATTTTACATGTAAATTGGTTGTCATTTTTATTTTTAAAATTATCTCATAAAGTATTTTTTTTATAATGCTAAGATCCCATATATGACGTGTTAAATATTATAAAAGGCATTTTTTTTGTCTTGGTAAAGGATTTCATTACTTTATTACTAGCTACTATTTTTGTACTATCACTGTACTACTACTATTATACTACTAACTATTACTACTACTATACTATTATTATTAATAGTGTTACTCTTGTGGTCAAATGGCTGAGTGACTGACTTTCTGGCGCTCGGTGCCACAGGGTTCGGGTTCGAGTGCCGGCGGTGTAATGATTGTTTGTAGTAGTTCGGAATCCCCTTGAGGGTGTAGAACCCGGTCTAATATGACCGTAGAACGTTGGTCGTAGGGCTGAAAACCCTACTCAGAAGAAAGAATTATCTATCTTCTAGAAATCTGCCAGTAGGCAGATAGGGCTTGAAGCCAGTAGGCAGAAGGCTTGGTCCATCATGGGGCTGTTGAGCCAATGATGATTATAGTTAATACTGGTATTTATAATTCTATTTAATAATATGTTTACTCTATTTTACTAAATATTTAGTATATACTGTATATAATACTAATTTTACTGTACATACTAGTTTTACTGTTTAATACTATATTTATTAATAGTACAATTTTTAATTCAATTTAAGTAGTATGATTTCAAGTTTGATAAAAAGCTTTTAAATTGCTAGCATGAATATCAAGAAAATACAAAAAATATTATAATTGAACTTGATAATCTGTTATAAGCCACATATGGCACATATTTCTTTACTTTGCAAACGAAATGGTTTAAAATAGATATTAGTTTGTCTTTTTATATCAAGGTGTGATTTCGATATTTCGTTTTTTTCTTTCGAGTGTGTCTATTTATCGTCTTTTGTTCAAGTAATTTTTGCTTTCACATCATAATCCTGAGTATTTAAATCTAATTTAGGAAGATTATGTAGTTTAAGAGTTTAATATGAAAAATTGTTTTGTATGTGAATTAAAGATAATTCTATAAATCGATTTAAATAACTTATAATTTATAAATAAATCAACAAAAGTTAGTTCGTTGGATAACAACAATAATTTATCTTTACACATTTTATTAACTTAATTTTTCGAAGAAAATTTTTGTCAGGAATACACACCTCATAATTCCTTTCTCTTAATTTAATTACGAATAATTAGATAAAATTCAATTATCGAAATATATATTTCAGATACGAATGCTAACGTGACTAAATCTTTATAACAACATTCTTCAAATATCATCATAAACAAAAGGATCGCATTTTTCCTGCAGAAGTCTAAAGAAATATTTTGCGAAAAATATCCTTTTTCGTAGCATGTTTGCTCCCAATTCCCCTTAATTAATCTCGCTGCAGTGAATAGAATCTAGATATACAGATTTTGCTAACAAAGTATGTTTATATCCTTTAATCCCATTTGCTTAATTTAAAAGCCTCCATTCAAAATGCGAAATTCGTTCAAACGACGCGAGCGTTTACAAAGATCCGACCCTTCTTATCTTTCAAAGGATTTACAAATCAACCAAGACCATTAACTGAAGTTACAGTAATTGGATAAAATTTGCCCTTTTATTCAGATTCTAATGCTTGATGCCGCTAAATCCCCTACTTTAAATTAAATTCAATAAGAATATTTTGCGCATTAAGGTCTTTTAAACTCAGTTTTAAGGTAACAGACACTAACGGAGCCGAAATTTTTAAATAATATTTAAGGAAATATTTTTTGGATGCTGTTTTTAAATTACGTTATAAAACCTTAACGAAATAGAACATTATAATATATGTATTACTTTTTTTATGATAAAATTTGACCTTTTAATCTCTTTATTTGATGCTGGTAAATCCCTTATTTCAAATTAAATTCAATAAGAATATTTTGCGCATTAAGGACTTTGAAACTTTGCTTTAAGGTAACAAACACTACCAGAGCCAACATTTTAAAATCTTTTAAAGAAATATTTTCTGGATGCTGATTTAAAATTAAGTTATAAAACATTGACAAAATTGAACATTACATCGCTATTTTTTTTATAATATTTGACCTTTTATATTTATTTCTAATGCTTGATGCTGCTAAATCCACTACTTTAATGAGAATATTTTGCACATTAAGGTCTTTTAAACTTAGTCTTAAGGTAACAGACACTATCAGAAAAAAAATTTTTAAATAATGTTTTAAGAAAATATTTTTTGGATGCTGGTGTAAAATTAGGTTATAAAATATTTGAAGAATGGAACATTAAAATATATGCATTGCTATTTTTTGATAAAATTTGGCCTTTTATTCGGGGTTCTAATGTTTGCTGCTGCTAAATCCCCTAATTCAATAAGAATATTTTGTACATTAAAGTCTTTTAAACTTAGCTTTAAGGTAACAGACGCTATCAGAGCCAAAATTGTTAAATAATGTTTTACGGAAATATTTTTGGATGTTGTTTTTAAATTAGGTTATGAAATATTGACAGATTTGAACCTTAAATACACACAGCATTATTTGTGATAAAATTTGGCCTTTTATTCAGGTTTTTAATTCCCGATGCCGTTAAATCCCCTACTTTAAATTAAATTCAATAAGAATATTTTGCTCAGAATCTTTTAAACTTTGTTTTAAGGTAACATACACTATCAGAGCCAAAATTTTTAAATAATATTTTACTAAAATATTTTTTGGATGCTGTTTTTAAGTTAGGTCATAAATCATAGAAAAACTTGAATGTTAATATACCTGAATTTAATGTAATTAAATTTTTATATACCTGGACATATTTTGTTAAAATTTTGAAAAATTGACAGAAAAAAAAATATTTTTTATTTTACGTAAACCCTCCTAAATAATAAAAAAAATGGCACACATCATATTTACTTCCACACATAGACATACATCCATTATGCATACTTTGAATTAACAGATGAAAATATTCTTCACTATAGCTGAGTTACACTCAATCGAGTCATTTAGAGTAAGAATGAAAGAAAATTAAGTATATATTTTTTATTTTCAAAAACTCATCTCTAAATTAACTAATTTAAACTAACTCCCTACTTTACTTAAAACATTTTAGTTCAATGCATACATAACATCATAAAAAAACAAATAATTAAAATTTCAGATTAAGATCCTGAATTGTAAAAACTGAAAAAACAAATTCCGCAAATAAATCCAATCCTATTTTGTCTTTGTACAATCATTCTGAAGATTTTTACTTTTTTAACAAGTGATTATTATGTGAAATAATAGTGCGAATTAAGCTGTAAACAAATAACCACATTTTTTTTTCCTTCTTCTTTTTGTTCTTTGGCAGGGTATATCATTTCAGAATGTTCTGCGTTAGACACAGATTATTTTTAGATCTGCTTAAGAAACGGAAGCTGTTTTCCTTTTTTTTTCTCAGGGGTTAATAAAACTCGCTCTTTTCATCCAACAAAAAAAATGAAATAAAGTATAGAGATATATACACTTTTGAACAACAATGAATCTGACAGTTTTGAAATATCACGCACGGAAAAAGGTTATCAAGATGTTAATCAATAATATTAAGAGCAAGTACAAGTTATTATGAACGACACAGATTTGGTTGATTAGGAAATACTGTCCTTGATATCAGGGGCAATTTTTCTTAAGCGGCTCCTTTACACAATTACGCCATCACCTCCATTGTGCTTTTGTTCCTTACGAAATTAAAGAAGAAAAACATAAAATAACACATGCTTTTTTTTTATTTATTGCTATCTATATCCGTTATCATTTATCTTTTGTTAAACCCTTTACTTAAAATTATTAATTTTAAATTCAGGTTTAATTGTTTTATTCATAAGCACCCTATTAGCATAAGCTCCTTAAAACAATGCATTATTTGAAATATTTATATTTATATACATCGTCATCTTCAGTGGCTCAACAGTCCCATGATGGGTCAAGATCGTCTGCCTGATAGTAGATTTCTTGACAGGAGTTATTGTCTTTTTACGGGGTCGGGCTGTCAGCTCTACGCCCTACAATCATGTTAGACCCGTATCTAATGTTTAAAATGGATTTCATGGCATCGCTGGGACTTGAACTTGAAATGTAGGCACCGAGCTACACACACACACACACTCTCCCTCTCTCTCTCTCACACACACACACACACATATATATATATATATATAATTATTTGATAAGATAATTGTGCACTATAAATTGATATTTTGGGGACGAAAATTTAAATTATTAAGTATATTTGCATTTTAAACATGGAAAATTTAGAAAAGATATCATCTGCAGGAAGGATTATAGGTTCAAGATATAGCTTAGTTGATATTATGTATAATATTTTGGAGAGAAATGTTATTGTTTCTAATGCCATTTCGTAGACATTACCACTCGCACGAGCCCGTATGGTCTCATGGTTAAAGGGAAAGGGGGCAGGTTCTGTTGGAATGGAGTACCCGTAGGTAGAACTCTTACTTGGCTTCGTGATGCCGACATTTTTACATGGTAGGGTTGTCAGCCCTACGCTCAACGATCTGCAGTCATATTATACCGGGACCTACGGCTTGAAGTGAATTCCAAACCACTACCAACATAAATGGACTCGAACCCTGCGGCACCGAGAGCCAAAGCGCGTGTCACTCGGCCATTCAGACTCGAAGAGAAATATACTTTTTATTAGTAAGCATTGAAATTTAAAACCAAAAAGAAAAAAAAATTGAAATACTTATTGCAGAATATAATTTATTATTTTTTAAAAATTAAATTATCTTTAATGAAGCAAATTAATGATCAATATTACTTTTAACATAAAAATTTAAACATTATTATATTTAAAATCTATTTAACAAACAATATTTAAAATGCAAACAATAAAAACATAATTGTAGATACATTTTCCGATTAGTAATGCTACTATTTAATCTAAATCTCGAACTGCGTTTTCAAACACTCTTTCAAACACAAGACAATTTAAAAAAAAAGTTTCAACCTAACCTAATAAAGATGTCTTAAGCAACGTAAACAATGCTATAAAAAAATAAAAGACTACGACAAGTATCTATAATAGACGATAAAACCCACTGCGTTTGTACCTGCAGTGAAAAATAAAAAATAAAAAAAAACTTCTAAAATCAACACATCCAACCTTAAATAAATAACCCAAAGAATATTGGTGCAACGAGGTGTGACTGCGTATACACTGCGTTTCACCTGCGCGATGAGTTATTGGAATGGGTAACGAAGGCATCTGATGTATGTCATATTTGCGACTGCACAAAGAAGCACCAGGTTCACTTTTCTACCATCTGCTATTACCCTTCCACTCGTAGTAGCTTTTCATGGTCCATTGTGACAGTGCAGATGAGTCATGGCTTTCCATTGTTACCAAATGAGGAACATTTCTCTCATACATCGCTCGCTTTTACGTTACGCGGTGTAGGATATTTTTTGTTTTGCTGGAGATTGGTAACTGTTGCTGCTGGAATTGTTCTGTCTCGTAAGAGGGAAATTGACGAAAGAATTCGATTGTTGTTCGAACTTGACATACGTATTTCGTTTTTTTTTTTAGGATCTGTATGAGGTTTTACGGAATCCCATGTTATTTTGTCTGTAATTTTAATTCTGTTTTTTTTATTATTGAGGTTGAAGCAAAGGTTTACGAGAAAAAGTTAATTTATTTTTGTTTTTGAATTGGCTTCTTTTTTTTTTTAATCTCAACGTTCTACGTGACTTTCATGTGCTTTTGTTCGAATGAAAACGAGTTTTTGGAAAATTTTATTATTTTATTATTTGAAATTTTTTGGAAAGAGTTTAATTATTTGAATGTCATTAATATTTTGGATGGTAAAGAATATTTTTCTGTAATCATTTGTTGCTCTGCTGCATAAATATAAACATAATTATATTCCAATTTATATACCAATTACTTGCTCTGAATTTTTTTGAAAAGTGCTGAAAAATTTAACGTCAATGAAACTTTTTAATGATGTTTATTTTTTGAACATATTTACAAAACTTGTTTTCCTTTGATAAAAATAATAAATCATGCAAGTTCCATGGAACTGATTATGTTTCGACATTTTATAATTAAAATTATTTCTATTAAAATTTTTTACTATTAAAATTATTTCCTTTTTTGCTGTTAACTGTACAAATAAAGTGTATTATTTTGCAGAATCGCTATAAAAAATGTTTAATAATTATTTAAAAAAATTATAAATATCCTCTGATTTAAATTTTAACTATTCACAAAAACAATTCTATTCTCTGACAAAAACTAATTATTTCCTTAACATGAGGAAATTGTTTAAAAAATTCGTAAAAACAAGCCAGTGTACTTGAGGTAAGTTCTACATTGCAAAATCTCGTAGACAAATAAGTCATAAATAATGAAAATATGGATTTCTTTCCAAGTACAATTTCTGTAGCCCTGTTATTTCCACTAGAGTCTCAATTAGACGAAACGCAGTTCTGACAAATTTTTTAGATTGTTTTCACATATGTGTTTAAACACCCCCATGTTGTTCTTGCTAGTTTATATCTTTGTTTTTGTTTATTTTAGAAGACGAATGAATATGGCTTTATAAATTCTACATACACATGTAAAAAAAAAAACATCTGTTGAGAGATGATTTTCGTATCAAATAACAGCAGATTTACCATGTGCAAGGAACTTAGAAAGGTTCATAAGAAGAATGAAAAGTACATTTTTTTATTACTTGCAGTCATTTAAATATAAATGAACACAATTTTATATCTTGAGATTTCAAAAATATTTAAAGATATTGATAATTATCGATTTGAAAAAGTGGTATTTATATTTTATAAATCATATATTTAATAAAATTAATAAATTCGGCACACAAAAATTTATTTCTTAAATGCTACTGAGTAAAATTTTTATTGTGAAATGATGTTTAAATGTAATTAAAGGTAAGAAAATACAAAAATATAATTTTTATAAAATTCAAAATTTTTTTTAATAATTTCAAAAACTAATTCTTCCAATTAATTTTTCAGTTTTTGTTATGTTTGTACCATATTTTTTTATCGAGCTCATAAAACATCTATCATGAAAAATTAAATTTAAAAGCTAAAAATCATAAATATACGATAAATAAGGAATTTTAAAAATTAGCTTTCTATTAAAAATTTTCATTTTTTCAAAACTTTAATTCTTTATTTTATTCAGTAGGTATTTATAAATATATGGTGAAAATTTCAAGGGATTTGGAGAGTTAATTAAAACGCCTTAGCATTTTAAGTAAGGTGTTATATGTAAAAAAAAGAAACCGGGAAAAACCAAATTAAAATTTTGATATAGATTAAAAAATTATAAAAAAATTTCATAAAATGTTTTCTATTTTTTTATATTTTACTTTAACATATTCCTATTTCTTTTACTTTAATATACATAAAATGAAGGATACGTATGTATTTAATATGATATTAAGTGTGTAATTTGCTATATTCAGATAAATGGCTTAATTTCATAATCACCAAACTTACATGCTAATATTTTGAGAATTACACACTAAACACGATTAGATGGCACATACAAACAAACAAAAAGTACAGCTAGTCTATATCTACCGGTTATTGTGATTAAACCACAGCTAATTAAAAAAAAAAAGCTGTATTGACTAAATTAAGGAAGTTATTAACCTTGGCATAAACATATTTCAAAGCAAAAAAGGTTTAAATATAAGTATTGTTCCTCAAATTATATGTTTTTTTTAGCGTAAGCTCTATTTTTAAGTAAAGAAGACATAAAGATCATTAGCAGGAAATTTAAACCCAAAACTAAGCTTTGTCATGGAGGATTAAGATCATGTTTCTCGTTTTATAAAAAGTTAGAAACTCGTTAATGACTACGCTAATATTTTATATTACTTTCATTGTCACGTACACGTGCATGAAAATAGAAAAAAAAATGAGTATGATAACGATATCATGTTTAAGAGAAAAAATTTGTTTCACTTGATATTTTTACTTTTTTCGATTTGGTGGTTTAAAAATTAACTCTAGTATTTCATGAAATTTATTTTATTTCTATCTTCTTATTAAATCAAGAATAACTCAACACATAATTATGATAAAAAAAAATATTTGAAGTGTTAATAATAATGAAAATAGAATAATTATTGTTCAATATTTATTAAATTAGCATTTGTGCAGTTTTTTTTTCAAATTGGTGGTTTAAAACTCTAGTATTTCAGGAAATTTATTTTATTTCTACCTTCATATTAACTCAAGAATAACTCAACACGTAATTTTGATAAAAGTAAAAGATAAAAACATTTAAAGTATTAATAATTTTGGAAATAGAATAATTATTCTAAATGTTTATAAAATAATTGGATTATTAGTAGTTAGATATTTATAGTGAGATTTTTAGAGATTTATTTATATAGTGAGATGTTTTCTTGCAGTGCTATATTTTTTTTCCAATTCTTAATATTATAACTTATAATTAAATTATTTATAGTAATGCAAATCAGTAGAGCTTCTGGTTTACTTCAAACTTTTGCTAATAAGATATTTCTAACTAATTAATTAATGTGAATTAACATATGCTCTGTGTTTAGGGAAAATTATTATCACCATTAATTTTTAATACACAAATATTAAATAGCGAAGTTACGTAGTAAATAAGAAATTAAATTTGTTCCATTTTTAAAACCAAAAAAGAAAAAAATAAATAAATAATAATAAAATAAAATTTTTAATTAATAGCGAGGATCCATATTAATAATTCTTAATAATTTCAGAATACTTTTAAAAGAATTTTCAATCCCTTTATGCTTTTTCCAAAATTAATCTAAAATATTTTTAACATTAATTAAAATTTTTGCATTTAATAAAATTAGAATTTATGATTATTGAAGCAAATTTTATATTTTACTTAATTAAAAAGTCAAAAAGTTATCCTAAATGTATATTCATTTTTATCAGAATATTATATTTTATGATTCCTTTCAAATATATTTTTCTGATCAAGAAAATATGTAATTTAATTTTACCATTTTTTAACTAGATTAATGAAATTTCTAAAATTAATTACAGGATTGTCGATTATTAATTTTTAATATAATAAAATTGTGCATTTTTTTTTTTTTAACTATTTCTATTTTAAAGAAGGAAAATAAGTTACTTTATAGAAACAGGCTATTTAGCTCCTTTAATAAAAGTATTTTTATGTATAATACAAGATTAATTCTCTCAATAATCATTAACAAATTGTAATTAATTATCCAAAGTTTTTTGCAGCATTAAAAATTTAGTCCAAATTATGGTATTAAAAGTTAGTTATCAATTTTTATGGCACTGTAATTTTTAATGAATTATTAATTTCATTATTGCCCTAATAACTAATCCCTAGATATATTCTTGATACATTAATTAATGAAAATTTTATTACAGATCTTTGGCGAAAAGCTAATTCAAGCAATTAAAAATACATCAATTTCTTTTTTGCGCAAAATCTTACTTTTATGGACAATTACAAGTTAAAAAAAAATAAATCGGGGAGATTATTGATTAAAGTCTTCATGTTTATGACGGCTTTAGAACATCAATATCGTAAATGATATCCAACTTTTTTTTTATAGAAGCCTATGGTCGACGAAATATTGTAAATTATCTAAATCTTATAAAAAAAATCATACTAGCGTAAATTATTTTACACCTTTGCATTGCATTTTCGCGCTAGCAGTGACGTCATAGCTCACTTCATTTCACTTCAGGAGGTCATGGTCACATTTTAAGCACTTAAAAGGCTGGATGGAAAAAAAAAATATTCCCTTCGTCTCTACTGAAGAAGATATCTCGTATATCATCATCATCATTAAGTCTTTTCTGTGTGTGTGTGTTTTTCTTCGTCACAAAAAATAGACTTATAGAGAAAAAAAAAAAAGGATATAAGAATAAAAAAAATAAGAGAAAAGAATATCGAAATCATTTTTATCGGAGTTTAATTTTTATCCTTTTTATTTTTCGAGTTTGAAGTGACAAAAAAATTAAAAGACTGTTTTATGCTATTTTTTTTTCTACAAAGGTATTGAATGGAAGGTAGAAAAAAAATATATCTTTATGTGATGATTTACCTTCATTGCCTCTAATGGCGATGGTGGATAATAGTGTAAAAAATACCTAAAAAAGTATAATCCTATCTTTGAACACGGAAAGGGATGGGCTCCAATAATAATATTTTATCTTGATCAGTTGAAGTATATTTTTTTGTCGAACTTTTTTTTTTTAACAGTGCCGGTTCAAAGTAATAAGGCAGTATGGTAGTGTAATCAGTAATGCTTGAAGGAATTGCTAAACGAATTTCTGTCTAGTTGAAGTAATATGATCTCTGTTAAATCGAAAAAAAATTGAGATCTTTCATCGTCCTATCATCTGGAAACAAAAAGCAATTCAAGTCCATTAAAGTTTTATAAGTTATCGAATATGATTTTGCAATCTGTGCACTTATATTTACGGATATTTTTATGCAATCTCCAATTTTTTAAAAAAATTTAATTTTGAAAATGAGGAATATGCATCTAGCAAATTTAAAATATCTACATTCTAGTTTATTTACTAGCAGTTATTGTATAATGAAAAATATCCAATGGTAATATTTATTGTTTATATATTCTTTTGCAATAAGTACATTGAGATATAAGTAAAAAATGCTTTAACGATTTATTGCGGTGGATTTTTTTATTATTTACAAAAATTATTTCTAACTAATGTTCAACAATTCTTTCATTTTTATTAACATTTAATGACAAAGTATAAAAATAAATATGATAATAATAATTTGTGTTTTATCTATTAATAAAGCATTGAAAATATGAAAATAAAATTATCATTTTAATATTAATTTTTGTATATTAATCTGGGTACATAACACAATTTAAATTTTTAATTTTGATCACTTATCCATTAATCTATACTAATTTATGTAACAATTATAAAATCTTTATGGAGGGCAAAATAATCATGTCAAAATCGCTTAAAAGTTTTCAGAATATTTACTACAAGTATTGCTTATATTAAGAATTTTGAACGAATTATTATGTTCAGCAAGTGAGAACATAATTATTTTATAACAGTGAGCGTTCATACTGAAAGTTATAAATATATATTTAAAGGTATATTAGTTTAACGCTTAAACTTCCCGGAAACACAGCAATTGTTCCTTCGAAGCATTAGCAGACAATTATAAAATATTATGAAGAAAAGCTCTGTTTAAAAATAACAATACCCGCATGGAACAAAAAAAAATTTTTTTTTCCTCAAGAACAGATGTGCACATGAATGTCATATTCTTATTCTTCCCCCAGTTTTTTAAGCTGACTATGAAAGTTTTTGTTTCTGAAATTACTTGAGGAGCGAAAATAAAAACAATTCAAAATCGACCCCCCAGCCAAAATCACGGGGAGATACAAAAATATATTTTGGTCCTAGAATGAGAAGGCAGGTAGCGTTTTAGTTTTTCAAAAATAGTCCTTGGCATTGCGTTCTGGAAGCATTACGCACAATGTTTATTATTTTTCTTTAAATGAAAGGGACGAAAGACGTGGCATTTCGGCAATCGTGTAGTTTTTCTAATCGTCCGTAAAATGCTGAATTGTAAGGGACGTAAATTTGCTTCAGTGTCATGCATGGATAAAAGCATGTTATCTCTACTGTATTCAGTTGAAAAGTACAATTTGCAATTAGTCAATAGCATTGTAGTTGTAAAATTCTTGACACAACTTACAGAGTTCGAGTTAAACTACGTTATTATGTTTTTACACATGAATTTTGGAGTCTTACGAATCTTGAATCCTTCATGCATTTTGTAAAAGTCTATTCGATAGTAAAGTTATAATTAAAAAGTTATTTTAATTCATTATTATTTAAATATTTAGTGTAGTCTTATTGCTATTGTCTTAGTGTTAATTTAACAAAATGGGATATTAGTTAATATATTATCAATATTTTAATTAAATAAAAATATAAATAAATAAGCAAAAAGGAAATTTAAAGAAATCCATTAAACTACCAATTAAAAATAAATTAATAATTTCATATATATATATATATTGCTTAGAATTATTTTTCTTATTTTTCAAATTATATGGAGTTGAAGGTACATGTAAAGATGAAATAATTATTATAATTAATTTCAATTCAATTTTAAATATTGTTAATGTAAAATTACAATTGCAAATCTACCAAAAGTTACAAATGTGTACACTTTATTCATAAGTATCATGCATATTTCCTTATAAACAAATTAAAACTTTTGCATAAAAAGTGAACTAAAAAAAGTAAATAATGATAATAATATGTAAATAAATAATAATAAGTTTTAATAACATACTAACAAGTAAAAACGCTTAATTTAAACATATTTAGATATTTTCGTATACATATTAGAGTTAATGTCTTTTAGTAATGCAATGTAAATAGATTTCCTGAAGATAAACTGTGATTAAACAGATAATTAAAAAAAAAGAATGTAATTATATTTGAAAATTTTTTTAACAAAGCATTTAGAGCAGCTGTCATAATTGGGTTACCAAATTTTTAATGACAATAATAATGTTGTTATTGGAAACATGCGTTATTTTGAACATGGCAGTTACATTTTAAAAGTTAATTTTGCTACATTGTTTGTACTAAATTTTTTCACTTACATAGTACTAATCTGAAATTATCATTTTGCAGAGTATGGTACAACTGTGTACGATTTTATTTGCTTTATTTCTCATTTACTTTCAAAAATCCATCATTTTTCATTTCCAAATACTTTTACTCGTAATTATGCAAGATAAACACATCTCATCATAACTGTAAAAATAATAATATAAATAGTCATATATAATCTTATATAAATATCATAGTATTTAATAAAATATTATAAATTTTGGTAAAATCATTCCAAATATAAATTTTTATATTTTTCAAATAATTAAAAAGGCACTTGGTATTAATTAAACAATGTAAGTTCATCAAAATTACATGTTATAGTCAATATTCATACAGAAATAAGTCAGAAAATTTTCAAAATAATTTCGATAACTATATTTCTTATGCCCCGTAGCAAACTGATTAAACAGCAGATGAATAAATGTTTAATTAATGAATTTTCTTCGTAAAACTATGTTATTTGAACAAAATATGGAATAACATAAGTTTAAAACAACAATGTTTTAATGTTTTAGCATGTATCTAATTAAAACAATGTATGGATGAGAAAATTTATTTAACAATAAAAAATATATAGCCATAAGAATATTAACAATGTAAAATATAAATTATTATGAATTATTCAATCAATATACAATGTATATCGTTCAATAATTATTTACTTTGATTGTCTTAATTGAAACCTTGACAGAATACTTATTATGTTGGGGATAGATTGGTTTTTCTCTGCTGTATTAAAGGAATTCACTTTGCTATAACATGTATCATTATGTGTGCATAATATTTACTTGTTTAGAATGCTTTAAAAAATCACACAAAATATATTTAAAAATTTATAATTATGTTCAAACTCATCTTCCTGAATATGAATTATTGAAAGGCTCAAAAATTATTTTTTATCTGTAATAATTCAAAAAAATAAAATACCCCATGTTGAGACTTGGGCATACTTCATACAGGAGGACATCTTGTCCAAAAAAGGTCCTGTACTTCCCAATCATGTGCGCTATACATAAATTAATCCTGGGTTAATAAATCATTTTTTGACTACACCACAACTTTGTAAACAAGCCAGAAAACAGGATCACCGAGGAAGCCGAACCCTATGGTGCAACAACAATGCCCACACCCTTTATCGTGAAGATCCTCCACCCCAAACCTCGATACACACACCCACGGCCACGGGGGATGCTTATTGTACCCCCGTACCCCCGTACGTGCAAAAGTGGACAAAGCGGGGGGGGGGTGAAAGAAAGTGAAGGCATTACTTTCCGAGAAGACGCGCAGAGGTTAATTACACCGCAATTGCTGCGTTACAGAGATAACCCAGAGAGGCTAATGGATGTCAACGTAATCGCCTATAAGTTTGCTCTTTCCTAAAAGTAGCGACTGCAACGAATGCCTCCAGCGGATTCAAAAGAGCTGTACAAGTTGTTGCGTGGATTCGATGTGAAACTATACCATTATCAATTGTTTTTATTGTTGTTACTAGTTACTAGTACAAGTGAATAAAATAACGTGTTGTTTCTGATTCATATTGGCTATGTTGATTGCCAGCTCGGAGCATAAATTCTGTTCCGAGGGATGGTCCAGACAATGCATGGCGGCCGCCACAGCCGGACAATCAAAGATATGATGAGGAGTAAGCTCGACATCAGGGCAGTTGCCACATTTTGCCATTATCAGATCAATGTTTTATTGATACAATTATTTATATTATTATGTTTGTAGCAAACAAATCGAAAAAAAAGCTGCATTCAGCTGAAAATCACCGGAAGAAATGTTTAGGGAATATTACAATCATTCTTAAATGATCATTTCTGATGGTTTCTATTTCTTCATATGTAAAAAAATTATTTTAAAAGCAATAAAATTTCTAAATATTTTTGTACTTGGAAACTTTTCATCTGCAAATATAATTTATTCATAGTATCTTAGGTGAAATTAAATAAAAAAAGAAGTCTAAATAGAAATTGATTATTCTGTAAATTGAGAAATCATTCTGTAAAATTGATTTTTTCCCCTTCTTAAGGCGGCCTGATGACCAATTGGCTAGTGCTCTGGCCTTTGGTACTACAGACTTAGGGTTTCAATCCTGGCGGCGGCATTAATATCTGTTAGTGATTCGGAATCCCCTTTAAACTGTGGTTTAATTAGTCCTAAAATGTGCAAAAAAATTGCAGTAGAGCGACTGATCCAGAACCCCTCCAAATATATATATATATATATATATTTTAATTTTTTCCGTCCCTGGTAAGTTTAGTGTCCCTTTTCTATTAGTAAAAAGAAGAAAAGTATTTTTTACAATCATTTAACAGTTAATTATATTTGAAAATCAATTATAAGTGAATAACCCTATTTTTGTATTTGGTGTTTTGTCAAAAGGTCGTATTTCTCTATTTCTCACGCATTTCTCTTCCTTACGCTGTCAGATCTTATTCATGAAGACGTTTCGCGATCACATTTCTTTCACAGATCAATGAACAGCCTGCTTAAGAAACAAAAGTAATAAAAATTAACAGTAGTTGCCCTAATTATTTATTTGATACATAAAACAAAAAATCTATGGAATATATTTCTTTTATTTTTGTTTCTTACTATCGGCAATTAAAAATTATACATTAAGTTTTTATACCTTTAAGGCATTACATAGAAAATTATTGCTGTTTAATTCTATTTACAATTTAGCAAGTATAATTATATGGAATAAATTTTATAATATCTACAGTGTATTTCGGCATTAATTCTTTCTTTCATTTGGTGGTATTAAATAAATCAAAAAAAATCTAAACCAAAATTTTCCATGAGATTGGATATAAAAAAAAAAATCAAAAAAGAACATTTTTTCCCTCGTTACTAGATTTACTGTATCCCTCTCAAATAGGAAAAAAAAAGTATTTTTTATAAGCATTTAGCAGTTAATCATGTTTAAAAATTAATTATAAGCGAGTAACTGTGTTTTTCTATCTGGTGTTTTGACATTCAGGTCTTATTTCTCCATTTTTCACGCATTTCTCATCTTTGCTCTGTCAGCTCTTATTCAGGAAGACTTTTGGCTGTCACATTTCTGTTACGTCTCACTGGACAGGCTGATTGTAAAAAAAATAATAATAAATAATTGCATTAGCCCTAATTATATATTTGATACCCAGAAACTAAAAAAGATATATAATATATTACTTATTTTTGTATTCAATTATCGGTAATTAAAAATTATATGATATGCTTTTATACCTTTTACAAAAAAAACTATTGCTGTTTGATTCTACTTACAATTTAGCCAGTATAATTATATGAATTAAAAAATTTATAATTTATTCAGTGTATTTCAGCATTAATGCAGTCCTACTTTTAGTGGTATTAAATAAATAAATAAAAAAATCTAAAGGGGAATTTTCCAAGACATTGGCGATCCAAAAAAATAAAAAATAAAATAGAAATGGCATTTTTTTCCTCATTACTAGATTTACAGTATCCCTTTCAAATTGAAAAGAAAAAAGTATTTTTTATGCGCATTTAGCAGTTAATTATGTTTGAAAATTAATTATAAGCGGTTAACTCTGTTTTTCTATCTGGTGTTTTGACATTCAGGTCTTATTTCTCCATTTTTCACGCGTTTATCATCTTCACGCTGTCAGATCTTATTCACGAAGACTTTTAGCTGTCACATTTCTGTTACGTCTCAATGAACAGGCCGCTTAAGAAAAAAAAATAAAAATAAGGCGACGTAATTATATATTAGATACATAAAATGAGAGAAATATAGAATATATTTTATGTTTTAATGTCGATATTTTAATTAAAAGTTGTACAAAATATATTCATTAAGAAAACTATTGATGTGCTGCTCTCTAATTGCAATTTCACAGGTATCAGAAGTAGGTATGTGAAATAAAATGTTATAATGAAAACTTTTTTGTAAGAGAATGTCTTTAATGAAAATAAACGCTAAAAATTTTTGGATGATTTTTTTTTAAAATCCACCTATAATAAATGTATATTTAAAGTATATTTATGCACAATTTAAATTTTTAGTTGAAACCTTCTAGGCTTTATTCTGGGATTATTTTATAATTTTTGTAGTTTTTAGATTTCCCATGGGATAAAAAAATAAATATTAGTAATCGTAATTATATATTAGATACATGAAACAAGATATAGAATAAATTTTATATTTTAATGTCGATATTGTAATTAAAAGTTATACTAAATGTTTTTTATATCTTTAAGACATTATTAAGAAAACTATTGACGTATAACTCGTCCAATTACAATTTCGCAGTGATAATTATGTGAAGGAAAAATGTTACATCTCTTAATTAAAATCTCTTAAATGAGAGTAAATGTTACAATTTTTAATAAATACTTTTTTAATCCACATATAATAATTGTATATTTAAAATATCTTTATACACAATTTAACTTTTTAGTTGAAACCTTTTATGTTCTTACTTTACTTACTTTATTCTAGGGTTATTTCATCATTTCTGCAGTTTTTGGGTTTCATATTGGATAAAAAAAATAAAAATAAGGAGTCGTAATTATATATTAGATACATAAAATAAGTTAGATAAAGAATATATTTTATGTTTTAATGTCAAATTTTTAAATTTATGCTACATGTTTTTATATCTTTAAGACTTTATCAAGAAAACTATTGATGTTCAACTCGCCTAATTGCAGGTTCGCAGGTGTAATTATGCGAAGAAAAAAAGTTATACTGAAATTAAAGACAATCTCTTTAATGAGAATAAATGCTAAAATTTTTAATAAATGTTTTTTTTTCAAATACACCTACAATAAATGTATATTTAAAGTGTATTTCTGCACAGTTTAACTTTTAAAGTGAAGCCTTTTATGTTCAAACTAGCCTTTTATTTGGGTTATTTCATCATTTCTGTAAGTTTTAGGATTCATAGACGATAAAAAAAAAAGGAGACGTAATTGTATATTAAATGCATAAACACAAGACAGATAAAGAATATATTTTAATTTTTTAATGTCTATATTTTAATTCAAAGTTACACTGAATGTTTTTATACCTTTAAAACAATATTAAGAAAACAATTGATGTGTAACTCGCCTAATTGCAATTTACCAGATATAATCACGTGAAGTAAAAATGTTATAATGAAATTAAAGCAATCTCTTAAATGAGAATAAAACGAATATACAAATAAATATAGCTACAAGATTGAATGCTAAAATTTATTGAAAGTTAATTTTGAAAATTTGAAAGTTTTTTTTTAAGTATACCTATAATAACAAGCAACATTTAAAGTATCTTTATGCGCAAATTAACTTTTTATTTGAAACTTTTTATGTACAAAACCTATTTTATTCTGGTGTTATTTTATCCTTTCTGCAGTTTTTAGGTTTCATATGGGATTTAAAAAAAATAATAAAAAAAAAAAGGAGGGAAACCTTAAATGTCTAAAATGGAATCACCCCTGTAATTTGCATAAAAAAATCCTACCTTTTTTTTTTTTTTTTTTTTTTTTTTTTTTTTTTTTTTAATTTTTGCTTGTTTCCTTTTAGATAGTTATAAAAGAAGAAAAAAAACTTGTATTTATATATGCGTTTTTCGAAATATTATGATTAAAAAATAATTAAAACTGAGTAACTGCAATTTTTCTCAGTGATATTTTGACCACTTGGAGTTATTTCTCCGTTTTAAACTTCCTTTTCGTAAACACTGCTGGGAGATAGTGACGTCATTTGACGTCGTCTAGCAGAAGTCTTTAATGAAGAGGCAAAAATAAACTTTGGTCAGGAAGGGTGAACTTGGACAGAGTTGAATGCGTGACTGCGCATGTGTAGGAATTTCTAGTTTGAAGGTTAGGTCTTGTTAATGAATGAATTTCTTTGAATTTTGGAGTACTTTGGCGGTTTTAGAAGTAGATTCCATTTAGTGGAATATCGATATTTAATAGTTACTTTGTTGTTTGCAAAGAAAATTTTGGTTTCAATTAGGTTGATATTATTATTAATGAGTCTTTGAACGAAAGTTCCTGATGTTTTCTTGATAAAATAAACCCATTTTTTCCATGTTTACATCATTGTGAATTATATCGAATATACCACGGAGCTCCAGCAATAATAAGATTTTGTTCTGCAGAATTTGAATCTTGTGATTGTTAGTTTCAGCAGAAAGTCTCCATAGTGGACCAACATAGGTAAGGCAAGGTTTGAGGATTTGTTTGTAGAGAAGTACATTACTTTGAAGAGATAAGCTGGAATATTTCCCCAGAAATAATAAGCCTAGATGCATTTTATTCCAACATTTGATTTTGATAATTTCAATGCGTTTGGAAGATTTATTTTCCATTGATGATTAGGACATGTTATTTAACTTCCATGACCCAGATTATTAGATCATTGAAAAGTATATTTTGGTATTCATAAAAGATTGTGACCATTTTTGTGTCACTTTTGCTTACAATACAAAGATACATTTAAGATATAGCGATACAATTACAACACAACGAGACATTTAAGATACAAATTAAAATCAATTAAAAGAATTATAATTACCATTTTATATTGAACAGATGCGAAATGTAATTAAGAATATCTCAAAGTTACTTAGGTTTCAAGAGAAAAAAAAATAGATATTCATTAAAGAAAATATTCCGTAAAACGGAGAAAAAAATTTTTAATCATCAATGATCTAACTTGAAAAATAAAGATATTGCTGTACTTCTTTACGAAGCATTTTTCGATCCGCTGATTATACATGTACTATTTTGAAACTAGGCATCATGTTTTAATTTAGTTACTGCATTTATACTGTCGGTTGCCGTTGGTTTCCGCAGTACTGTTATGAATCCTTTCATTTCCGGTAGTGGGAAGATGTGTTCATAGATATTACACAGGAGAAATGGTTTTTCCTAAGAAGATGACATGTTTTTATAACAAATATGGCAGAAAAAGGGTAATAAAACGTATATATATGCCATACTGATCAATAATATTTGGACCTTTCCTGATAGGATATTTTGACTACTCACCAGCGCCTGCCAGCACTACAGTTAAAATTATTTCCAAAATGCCACATTACGAGCTCGGAAGTGATGTGTAAAAAGAAAACAAAGTAATGAAAATAAATGACAAAATGAATTATTTTTGCATGGCACTTTTTCACTTACAAGTACTTAATATAAATGAATTATTATAAATTGATTGCAATGATAAACAATTCATAATATCAAGGGCACCTTGGGGAGGAAAATTTCTTCAACACTATCATAACTAGCGTCACTCTGATACTTGCCCTAAAGCTCAAGCATCAAATTTGCAATTTCATCCTCTGTTAGAGGCTTATTAAATTACATTTTCTTTTTCGTGTGAGTGAACACCCTGCAGAACTATCCTCTCTGCAACAAATATTACAAGAGTTTTAGTTACTATAAATTCGAAACCACATTTTCTTACAACTAGCTTCTAATCTTTGCCACAAAGCAATACCAGCAAACACATCTAACGTACATTGTCGATTGAAGTAGAGACTAACGTTGAGACACACATTTTACCGCGCGAAAGCGTCACTAGCAAACAAGATATCATATTACACCATGCTCTGGCGCTTGATTGACTCTTTAGCGTTGTCGCCATGTCACGGGTTGGCGTGAAATCAACAGCAAAAGTGTTAAATGAATAGTCTGATTGGAGCCATTATAAAAAAGAAACATATCAAAACAAAAAATTAATTACTAAATAAAATTTATCAACACATCTTCTTAACATAAAATCATGGAAAGGATTACGTTACCTCTCTCATAAGTACATTCATTTCAAATTATTTTTAAATATCTGTTATTTCATTATAACAAATAGGTTTCTAGAATAGTAAATTTCAAAACAGTAAATACTATTTAAAAATGATTTAATCTATAATAGATTTTACATGTACAATTTCACAGTTAGTGTTGAAATCGAAACAAATATATATATATATACTTCATAGTATAAAAAATTTTTCATGGTATATATATATATATATATACTTCATAGTATAAAAATTTTTTCATGGTATATATATATATATATATATATATATATATATAATGGTAGAAT
>BPLQ01006863.1:417825-439656 GCA_021605075.1 Caerostris darwini | reverse complement strand
TATATATATATATATATATATATATATATATATATATAATGGTAGCATCTTTTTGTGGCATATTTTTGAAGGAAAGTGAAAGAAAGGAAATTAAACAAACCTTTCAATATCTTTATCCAACTTTTTTATGTATCATATTTGAAAATTGAAAGACGCATTGTTTCATGGTGTTTAGGAATTTATCTGATGTTTTCTTTAGCCTTTTAAAGCTAATAATTGTGTTATTTTTTATTTTTGTCAGTTCTTATTGGTAATCTTCTTATTTATATTTCCATGTCACAACCTAGTTGTATTGAATAATATATTGAAATACTACCGTAACTTAAAAAAACCTGAAAATATTTTGCTACGTTTTTCACATGTTCAGTTAAGATTATAATTTATTAGTAATTTTTCATTTCATACACAATACACTCATTTCTAAAATATGTGAAATTATAAGATTTAAACATTCATATAACCAATTAAATTAAACATTCATATTATTATAAAACAAAATTCTGTTCAGGAAATATCAGTTTTTATAAAGTTCCCAGATATTAAATAAAAGAAAAGCAAACCTTAAGCGGAAATTTTCCACGGAATGAAAAAAAAAAAAAAAAAAAACATTTTTTTTTTTTTTTTTTTTTTTTTTTTTGCGCAATGTATACAGCGTGTCATTCAACTAAAAAAGAAAGATGGAATAAAATAAATTACTCTACTTTTTTTTTCCGCTTAACAATTCATTATATTCGAAAATGTAATTAAAAACGCTTATTATCCTACTGGTGTTTTGACAACTGTTCCTATTTAACCATTTTTTTTTTAATTTGTTTATTGTGCTTAATCTGTCAGTTCGTATTGGAGAAGACTTTTTCACTGTCACATTCCTGTAACATCTCAATGAACAGAGTTTTCGAGACAAAAAAAAATCTTTTTGAAAAAAAAAATGATAAAAACGCCGCTGTGACATTCATCCTTTGCTACACAACGACGCTTGGATGTCATTTCAAAAAAAAAGATAAGTCATATTTCTGCCACATAGTTATCAGTCTCTGCTATGTGCCGAAAGCCGTACAAAAGTTTTTAAGTCCTGTGTTACCCTGTGTAGTGTATGAGTACTATTTTAAAAATATTTACTCGATAATGCGTTTTACATGCAAAATTTCACCCTTAGGTTTGAAATGAAATCGAAACATATATACTTCACAGTATAAAAAAATGTTCATATTATATATAAAAAAAAAAATAATAAATTAATAAAAAAAAAGATAGCATCTGCTTTCGTACTGTTTTAAGCTCGCTTTTGAATATAATATTGGAAAAAAGGAAATAAATAAATCTCTCTATATCTTTATCCTAATTTTTTTATGTATTATATTTGTAAATTGTAAGACGCACTATTTCATGTTGTTTATGAATCTGATGTTTACTTTAGCCATTTTTTACATGTGTTAATAGTGTATTTTGGCAATTCTTATTGATAGTCCCCCTTATTTATGTTTCTATGTCGCAACCTAGTTGTACTGAATATACAGAAACCTACAGTATAAGGTAAAAAAAATCTGAATTATTTAATATTATAATTATTTTATTTATTTTTTTTATTTATTATTTTTTATTTATTATTATTATTTATTTTATTTATTATTTATTATTATTTATACAAGTGTTCCTATTTAGGCTTTGCATTGCGCTTAATCTGTCAGCTCGTATTGGAGAAGACTTTTTCACTGTCACATTCCTGTTACATCTCAATGAACAAAGTTTTCGAGGCAAAAAAAAATCATCATAGTGAAAAAAAAAATTATAAAAACGCCGCTGTGACATTCATCCTTTGCTACACAACGACGCTTGGCTGTCATTTCAAAAAAGATAAGTCATATTTCTGCCACATAGTTATCAGTCTCTGCTATGTGCCGAAAGCCATACAAAAGTTTTTAAGTCCTGTGTTAACCCTGCGTAGTGTACGAGTACCTAAGGGAAACAAAAATAAAATGCATGTTACTTCGCCAAAAAATGCTGGTTGCTTGAACAGGGAGCATACTTGGACGCTTTCCAGCATTTAATGTCACGACGGTTGTAAAAAAACTTTCTTTTATTGATTCTTTTTAGTTTCCTTGGCCATAAGGTGCGTTTGGTGACAATTGGAGAAGGCTTCCACGAACCAGCAATGACCTTGATTTTGTCGCAGCTTTACTTTTTGATGCATTACCAACGTATAATTATGTGCGTTATGTCCGCATTATAAAATAACAAAGGAATTAAATCATATCTGAGGCAACTCAGCCGTTCATAATGAATGCCTGTGAAACTAATAATTTTAAATAAATTACTGACTACCACGTTTATCATTGCGAAACAAAAAAGTTCGAAATTTTTATATATAATGTTGGCCCTTACTCAATACTTAAATGCACAAAAAATATATTTTCAGTCATATGTGGTACTGAAATAAATAAGATGGGTACTGAAAAAAAATGTGGTACTGAAAATAAATAAGATGAGAAGAATAATGTTAATTATAAAATAATTTTAAAATTTTTTGTTATCACTGTGAAACAAAAAAAATTCGACATTTTTATGTATAATGTTGGTCCATACTTAATACTTCAATACACAAAAAATTTTAATTCATTCAATTTTATAGTTATATGAAAATAAATGAGATGAGAGAAACAATATTAAATATAAAATAATTTTACAATTTTTTTATCATTGTGAAACAAAATGTTCGATATTTTTATATACAATCTTGGCCTTTACGCAATACTTAAATGCAAAAAAATTTAGATTCAGTCAATTTTATAGTTATACGAAAAAATTTGGTTCTGAAAATAAGTAAACAATGTTAGTTATAAAATAGTTACAAAACATACCCGATTATATTATTTTTCTGAAAAAAACAACAATAATTTTTTTTAAGAAAATTTATCTTTCGCTCGTCTTGTGATCCAGTTTTAAAGAATGTTGTTTGAGTACAGAAAGGTTCAAGCCTTAATCCGAGTCACTACTATATAAATTTGACCCTTATTCAGTACTTTAATGCACAGACAATTTAAATTTTGTCAATATGAAAAAATGGGGTACTGAAAATAAATAAGATGAGAAAAACATTGTTAATTGTTAATTATAAAATATTTACAAAACTTATATGACTATTTAAAAAAAATGTCTTAAGAAAATTTTTTTTTAAAGCAAGTCCATCTTTTGGTCTACTTATCCAGTAGAATGAATGCAGTTAGGGTATAGAAAGGTTCAGGTTCTAATATAAGTCACTGCTATATAAATTTGGACCTAACTCAGTACTTGGCCTCATGCACAAAAAAATTTAATTCAGTCAATTTTATAGTTATATGGAAAAAAAATGTGTTACTGAAAACAAGTAAGAGGAGAAAAACAATGTAAAATTTAAAATAGTTGCATAACATATCGGATTATTTAAATATTTTTCTGAAAAAAAAAAAATTATTTTTTTAAGAACAAATCCATCTTTTTCCCTTTTTATGGCCTACTGGAATGAATGCAGTTTGAGTATAGAAATGTCCAGGTTATAGTCTAATCCGAGCCACTGCTGTCATAAACAAGGAAACCCAGATAGCGATTGTGACAATCGTATTGATATTCGGTTATCCATAAAGGTACTCCAGGAAATCATTGTCTTCATCTTATTGCCTATTAAGCTGCTCATTGCGTTCATAAATCGAACGCAAGATCGAGCCAAGACAATGGACGTTCAACAACAACAACAAAAAGAAAATCAAATAATATAAAAAAAAATTAAGTCAATTACTATTTTTTTTTTCACTATATTGCAGAAAAGTGCTTTACAAATAATGAATGCCTGTGTTAAAGTTGAAAATAAATTGAAAAATAAAGTTGAAATTTTCCTCTTACATCTGGCGCCATCTATTACATGCAACTTAAATCTAAAAAAAAAATATAATTAATTAATTAAATATTATTTATTGAATTAATATTTGTAAAAACTGTATTAACATCAAGTGTCATCCACTGCAAGTTAAAAAAAATGTATTTGAACTTTAGTGGATGAATAAAAAGTATTTTATTAATGAATAAAAATTTGAACTAGATATATATAGGGAGAGTGTGACCTAATAGTATGAATTGAAAAAATTGTCTTAGAGGATAAAATACTAAATGAGCTTCAAATTAAAGATAAAAATTTAATATATTATAACACTAAAATTTATTCAGATCTAGGCGAAAATTCGGTAAAAAGCATATTTATTCATACAATGATAGGTTATTATTATTTCAAATGAACAGCAATAGAATGGAAGAATTAAATTTAGAGGCTTTTTTATTTATTTATTTTTTGTGGGTTTTCCTTAATTTCAAAGGTCAATACTTTGATGAATCTAACCTTTAGAAACAGATCAAACCTTAATCAAAATATAAAACCTTAATTACTTACGAGAGGTCAAAAATGTATCAAACTTTTTTTTTTCTTGGTTACATGTCTGGAAGTATATAACAAACTTTGAATTACTTTGTTTCGTCTTTCTTCCATTAATAGTATAGCATTCATTAGATAACATAATACTTTGCCCTTTATAACTAGACTGTATCGTTTATTACAACCTTACGAAGGTAATTGCATTTATTTCTTTTCCTGGTATGGAATAAATTACATTGCAAATGCATGGGAAATTTTCACTTCCTTTTGCCGAAATTGTTTTCGGCGAAATTCTACGTCATTTTATTCTATTTAGTGATACACTTCAAAAAAGAAATGAACCAAAAAATTTTATTTAGTGTTTTTAGACTTAACTCTGACAAGTAATTAGAATTTTGAATATAAACAGGACAGTTTTTTATTGTAACACTCACATTACAGTGATATATATATATATATATATTATATATATATACGTATATATATCACTGTCATGTGAGTGTTACAATAAAAAACTTTCCTGTTTATATTCAAAATTGGTGACATAGCAGTAATATATATATATATATATATATATTACTGCTATGTCACCAATATGTTTGTCATATGACCAACACTGTCATATGAGCATTACAATAAAAAACTTTCCCGTTTATATTCAATATCCATATTACTTGTCAGAGGTAAATCCAAAAACAGTAAATAAACTTTTTTGTCTCATCCCTGTGCATATATATATATGTGTGTGTGTATGTGTATATATATATATGTGTATATATATATATGTGTATATATATGTATATATATATATGTGTATATATATGTATATATATATATGTAGATCATAATAAAAATCACTTCAAATTAGATAATTTGTAAATATTTACTTGACATTCCTGTAGTGTTTATATTGTCAATTGCTATTTTGGATATTTTATTTATTGGATATTTTATTTCTATGGACTTACCTTTGGCAAGTAATCTGAATAGCGGGCATTAACAGGAAAGGTTTTTTTTTTGTCATGCTCATATGACTAATAAGTTGATGATATAGCTGTAAAACGTAACAGTATATATATATATAAAGCAATATAATATAATATAATATAATATCTGTATATAATTTTATCGCATTGCGTTTTTATTCATCTTTTTTTTTAGGGAAAAATCGCCGATTACGTGCGCTTTAAACATATCGTCCATTGAATTGCCTTTTTTCTTTATTTGTCTACCAACATACATGATATAATGCTGAAATACTGTATTAAAATAAGAATAAGCGCGTTTAAATCACTATTTTAGGCAGAAATAAATAATAAATAATTTTAATGTTTTATTTTAAAAATCAGAACGTAAGCTTTCGAAAACAGTTTTGAGTTTATTTCTAGATTCATTTGAAGTCGAGATACAATTGTTTAATCACGAGTTGTTGAAAATACTGAATTCAATTATTCATACATGCATTGGAATTTCATGAGTAAATAATTCATGCATTGAAAACTTCCAATTTAAATTCTGGAAAACTATTTTTTGCAACACCGCCATTTGATAACAATCGTAACTATAAAGTAATTTTGGGAATGTAATGTCATTTTTACTATATATTTTTAAGGATGTTATCTATGCATTTAACTAAAAGGTTTAAATGTATCTTGTACAGGTGAATTACTGGCATTTTTATTTATATACATGTATTTTTTCGCTAGATGATTTGATTCTCTGTGATTCAGCTATACTTTACAATAGTATCATTATTACAGTACAAAACATGCACATGAAAGTATAAGAATGATTCCATTCTAAAGTTTTATTCAAACCATTTATTCAAGTAAATGGAATACATTTTAGATATTATTTTGGGTAGAAATTTGTGTGTTAAATTAATAATTTTTTTCACAAATTTTTCAAAAATTTACTCGTGTATAAATTTATTTTTCATGTTTGTCAATATTGTTTTCTAATTCATCTCCCAATGAAAACACAGTTAATCTTTATTGCCATAAGCAAGGGCTGTAACGCTGTTACACATTTAGTGGTCTAAAGAGGACTCCGAACCACTTAAACATCCTTCCATTCAGCCATCATGGCATTAAAATTGTTGACTAATATTTTATAGAAATATTTTATGCTGTTGTTAAATTATTTTATCTGTCAATGTTTTACAACATAATTTAACAATAGCATTAAAATACTTCGATAAAACGATAATCAAAAATTGCGGCAATGTATGTGGTTCGTTCCTGTATAATGCATGTTTACTAAATACATTCCAATAAAAATTTTAGTTTTCGGAAAATCAATTATGTTATTCTTATTAAACACACTCAGATAAATTGAATCCCGACCTCAAAATCAAGCCGGTACACTTCTGGTAATGCAAATACATGCCGGTAGATGCGTGATAGGGTAGATAAATCCACCCCTAATCTGCCTAGAAAAGTCTCATTTCAACAGCCGCATTTAGGCGTCCAGGTCTATTGATCCCGGCAGATCTCAAGGTAGAGCTACCAGGGCAGCAATCTCTTAAGCGGAGAATGTGATTCACCTGCTTGGACAGACAGATGGGACGATGTCGTCACGATTGGTGAATACAAAATGAGATAACTACTACAGCCTGCTGCTGCTGCTGCTGCGATTTGTTCGCGGGATCCATTACTCGCCGTGTGACTTCATTTGTGTGTAGATTCAATATTCTTAGTCAGCGGTATCATGGTAACCGGTCGTCGTTAATGAAGGCAACTTGATTTTCCAGACGGACTTCACCTCTATCACGTTTTCTGGTCTTCCAGTTTACCATGATTAGAACAATGGAGGCGCTTGTCTGGTCGGCCCTTTATGCCAGCGCATCGCAATCACTAAAGCACAGCGCCGTGAATAAAATTTTCAATTTTGACATCGAAATTGGATCGTGGTGTACAAAATTGTAATGGAAAAAGTTTGTGATTTCGAACCATTAGGTTTTTATTATCACGAGGCATTATAGTCTTAATGAGAAATAATATCAGCTTTTTATAAAATGTAATACTGTAGGCTTAACGCATTATGAAACGTTCACGATAGATTTTATTTTAATTTATAAGTTTTTATTTAATAAATAACGTATCACAGGTATGATCTTAATGTAAAATAACATCAGCATTTTAATGTTCGGCGTTTTATGTATTATGAAACATTATATTATTTTAACGTATAATTTTTTATTTAATAAATTACGTTTCATGCTACAAACACATATCATCACCGTGAGCATAAAACATGTTTAACTTCAGTCTTGCAAAGTAAGCAATAATCACATATTTTTATTAACTTAACAACAATATAATGAAAAAAAATGGATACAGATGATGAAAAAATTTAATAATAACAAATAACTAAAAGAAAACAAGGGAAAAAACATTAAAAATTGGCATACAGAGCTGACATACAATAGTAATTCTGATTGTAACTGTAAAATTAGGAATACGAATTTAATACAAGCTAATTTTACGAAGTAATACGCTCAGACAAGTGTTTTCTTTTGCAAAATGATAGATTGTAATATTGCAATGAAAACTATTGATTCTGACGAAATAATTTTTGAAAATTTAGGAAGTCCACTAAATTTTTTTATTTTAAATGTTTAAAGATATTCACATAAATTGCTAAATTTTTTCAAAAACTACTCATATATATATATTTATTTTTCATGTTTGTCGAAGTTTAACAACATAAAAATACTTCTATAAAGCACTAATCAAAATATTTGTTCTGCACATGTTCGATTCCTGCAGAATGCATGCTTACTAAATATATTCCAAAGAATTCTTAGTTCTCGGAAAATCAATTATGTTATTCTTATTAAATTATACTCAGAGAAATTGAATCCCATCCTTAAAATCCAGCCTGTACACTTCTGGTAATGCAAATGCATGCAGGGAGATGCGTGATATAGCAGATAAATCCACCCCTAATCTGCCTGGACAAGTCTCATTTTAACAGCCGCATTTAGGCGTCCAGGTCTATTGATCCTGAAGGTACTAGAACTACCAGGGCAGCAATCTCTTAAGCGGAGAATGTGATTCACCTACCTGGACAGACAGATGGGAGGATGTCGTCACGATTGGTGAATACAAAATGAGATAACCACTACAGCCTGCTGCTGCTGCGATTTGTTCGCGGGATCCATTACCCGCCGTGTGACTTCATTTGTGTGTAGATTCAATATTCTTAGTCAGCGGTATCATGGTAACCGGGCGTCGTTAATGAAGGCAACCTGATTTTCCCGACGGACTTCACCTCTATCACGTTTTCTGGTCATCCAGGTTTCCATGATTAGAACAATGGAGGAGCTTGTCTGGTTCGACCTTTATGCCGACGGATCGCAATCACGGAAGCACAGTGCCGTGAATAAAAGGCTCAATTTTTCCACTAAAATTGGATCGTGGTGTGAAAATTATAGTATAAAAGTTTGTGTTTTCGAGTCATTAGGTTTTTATTATCACGGTGTATGCTCTTAACGTGAAATAACATCAACATTTTATACAATGCAAAGCTGTAGGCTTAATGCATTATGAAACATTCATGTAAGATTTTATTTTAATTTGTAATCTTTTATTTAATTAATAACGTATCACAATCATATAACATACCAGAGGCATAGTCTTAATGTAAAATATCATCAGCGTTTTAATTCTGTGGGCTTACTGTATTATGAAGCTTTATTATTATTTTTTTTTTTTTTTGATTTTTTTATTTAATAAATAATGTATCTCAATACCACCACCTCTAGCGTCAGACAGGCTTTATTCGAGGGTTCCAAAGTATGCAATAATCACAAATTTTTTACTCATATTACAAAAACATAATGAAAAAAAAATGATACACAGAATGAAAAAATTTAATAATAACAAATAATTAAAAGGAAACAAAGAAAAAAACATTAAAACTGGCATATATACCTTACATAAAAAATAATTCCGATTGTGACTGTAAAATTCGGAATAAAAATTTAATATAAGTTAATTTTACGAAGTAATAATGCCAAAACAAATATTTTCTTTTATAAAATAATAAATTGCATTATTAAAATGAAAACTATTGATTCTGACAAAATAATTTCTAAAAATTTAAGAAGTTCTCTGAATCTTTCTATTTTAAATGTTTAAAGATATTCATATAATTTGCACAATATTTTCAAGAAATCAAATCTATTTAATTTTCAAAGTTGGTTTGACAAAGTTTTACAACATAATTTAGCAATATCATAAAAATATTTCTCAAAAACATTAATCAGAAAATTTCGGCAATGGTCGTGGTTCGTTCCTGTAAAATACATGTTTACTAAATACATTCCAATAAATCTTTTAGTTCTCGGAAAATCAATTTTGTTATTCTTAGTAAGTACTCTCAGAGAAAACTGAATCCCAATCTTAAAATAAAGTCGGTACACTTCTGGTAATACAAATGCATGTCGGTAGATGCGTGATAGGGTAGATAAATCCACCCTTAATCTGCCTAGAAAAGTCTCATTTTAGGAGTCGCATTCAGGCGTCCAGCTCTATTGATCAAGGCAAGTCTCAAGGTACTAGAGCTACCAGGATAGCAATCTCTTAAGCGGAGTATGTGATTCACCTGCCTGGACAGACAGATGGGACGATATCGTCACGATTGGTGAATACAAAATGAGATAACTACTGCAGCCTGCTGCTGCTGCTGCTGCGATTTGTTCGCGGGATCCATTACCCGCCGTGTGATTTCATTTGTGTGTAGATTCAATATTCTTAGTCAGCGGTATCATGGTAACCGGTCGTCGTTAATGAAGGCAACCTGATTTTCCTGACGGACTTCACATCTGTCACGTTTTTTGGTCTACCAGTTTACCATGATTAGAACAATGGAGGCGCTTGTCTGGTCGGCCCTTTATGCCGGCGGATCGCAATCACGAAAGCGTAAAGCCGTGAATAAAAGGTTAAATTTTTATATCGAAATTGGATCGTGGTGTACAAAATATAATGGAAAAAGTTTCTGTTTTCGAGTCATTAGATTTTTATTATCACGAGGTAGGGTTTTAATGCAAAATAATATCAGCCTTTTAGTGCTATTGGCTTAATGTAGTAAGAAACATACATGATTTATAATATTTTAATTTGTAATTTTTTATTTATTAAGTAACGTACCACGATACAACCATGTACCAACTCCTCAAGTGTCAGACAATATTAACCTCGAGGCTTATAAAGTAAACAATAATCGTTTACAACAATATAATAAAAAAAATGTATTCAAATGATAAAAAAATTTAATAATGACAATGAAAGAAAATAAAAGTAAAGCTACATACAAAAGTATTTCCTATTGTTAAAATTAGGAATAAAAAATTAATATAAGTTAAATTTACTGGTTACTATGCAAAGACAAGTTTTTTTTTTTCATAAAATAATATATTAAAATGAAAAATAATGAATCTGGAAAAATAATTTTTAAAAATTTAGGAAGTTCTCTCAATTCTTCTGTTTTAAAACAATGTTTAAAGATATTTATGCCAGACTCGTGGCTCCATGACAATGCATGCCCCTGTGGCATTAGGTCGCAGGTTCAATAAGCTGGCAGCTGTACTGTAGACACTGTGATGAAACTCGATCGATGATCGATGAAACTCGATGGTGTTTGCGATATCCTGCATCTTGCCTCATTCGTTAGACTGCCTGTTGGGAGTTTTTCGGGTTTTCTCCCCCACGGTACGCAAATAGACTATTGGAAGGCATTGTCTGCCTCCTTCATCATCACGGAGCCTAGTCAGACTTCACGGTTGCTCCATCATAACAAGAACTGTCCTCTCCTTTCCCTCCTTCCGTGAGATCACACGGGTTCTTGGACTTGATCTAGATGTTGCTGACTACCAAGTGGAAAAAAAAAATTATCCATATAAATTAATAGTAATGATAAAAATTTTCTATCGTGTATCGTTTTATAAAATAATGGTCATAAGATAAAATTACGATCATTAATGCATTTGAAACAGTCTATAAAATAAAACATTTTTTTTTAAACGGCGACCTTAGAATAAAACAATATTCACTGATTATATAAATTACTCATTAACTGTCAATAATATTCAATATTGGTCGATGGTTAAAGAAATTGCATACGACGCATTGATTTGTAACACACATAATCATAACCGAAACAATTATTAAAAAATAATAATTAACAATTATAATTGTACTTTTTAATTTTGAATCTTTTGTTTGATTAAATTTTATATATAATAACCATTAAGACAAATTAACTATCGTTATACCATCATGAATATGGTATTTGCAGAAATTAATTAATAAATATATTATTAATTTTCAAAATAACTTTTCACAATTTCTGTATCATAGCTAGATAATTACTTATATTTCATATTATAAATTTTAAACATAATATTTTCACTAACTCAATTCATGATAAATGTATTTGATAGTAAAATGTAACCATAACTTAAACTGCTAATACTAAATCACAAAATATCTAAGTTATTTTGTTGTGACTGGCTTCTTATGGCAACTTATATTTATTTGTTTTCTATGTCTACTTATCCTTATTTATTTTCTATGACGACTGATGCTTATACTACTACACTGTTCTTTTACTTACTCTTTTGAAAATTATTCTATAGAATTCGTTTAGTTGGATTACCAAACGTTAGAATAATAGAGAATTTTTTGAAATTTTGTGTATTATTATTACAAATATTGTTATAAATAAACTACTTTTAAGAGTTTTAAAATATAGACGTTCTATTGTCTTTCTATATAATTTTGCTTTCGTATTATATAAATTGGAATAAATTTCTTGGAATATCTTTAAAACGCTCTCGGCTTTCTAAGAAATAAAATTTTTATCACTTTAAATTCTGAGGAAGGCATTCCTTTCTTTTATGTCAGAGAGACAAGGAAAACACTGTTTCAATTTCTTTATTTTTCTGCCAACTGTTAAGATGTCATGTGTCATAATTTATTTATGCTGTTTATTTTGCTCTCTGCTGTTTAGAAAGACAAAAAAATAAAAAATGAGATGAATTACATTGTTACATTTCACAACTACTACAACGAAAAAAGTTGTTCTGCTGTTTTTCTTCACACTCCAGAAAGATAAATTTTACTTATCCTCAGCATTAGATGTTTCTTTGGGCTTTATTCTGCAAGTTGCCTTATAGCGTTTCATGAGAGAGCATTTTCTTGCCTTATTTACATTGCCTCATTTCCTTTATAACTGGAGCAAAGCATGGAAGTAGTTTTCGCATTCTGGTAATATTTTCACTTTATTTACATATACGAGCATTATAGTCACATGCAAAGATATTTTAACACAACAGGGGGCATTATGAATAATGGCAAAAGCATTCTCGGAATAGAGTAAAAAACTTGCAATGTCTTTTGACCCTTTTTAAATATTTCTATGCAGAATTTCCCATACGTAAACAATATAGATAAAAATATATAAATCTAAATATTTAAACTTTTTTGCAAAATCACAGTAAAATCGTTTGGATTTTTAAAATTGTATTTTAAATTTAAATAATTCAATTTGGATATTTAAAACGAATTTTTATCTTCATTGTAATTTATAATGCACTCTAAGGTTATAGATATATTTAAAGTTTTTGAATAAAAATCAATTGAATCTGTTGTACTAATGAGGCTGCCTATACAGAGCCAGTTAGTCTTTATGCTATAAGCAACAGCTGCACAGCTGTTACTCAATTGGCACTACCCAGAAGGGCGCTGCAGCTTGAAGATATGTTACGGATGTGAGTAACACTACCCACACAACGCTTCTTTGAGACCGGGTCCTACAGTTTAAAGTTGATTCCGAACCACTACAAATATCCATTGCACGACCGGGACTCGAACTCAAAACATGTGGTACCGAGCAACAGAGAGCTTGCCACCTAGATATTAGGAACTTATTTTAAAAGTTATTATATAGACTTCGTTTAACTGGATCAGCATCAAAAATGTTAGAATAATAGAGAATATTTAAAAAAAATTTGTGTGTTAATATCAAAAATATTGTTATAAATAAACTACTTTAAGAGCTTCAAAATCTAGACTATTGTCTTTCTATATAATTTTATATAAATTGGTTTAAATGTCTTGGAATATCGTAAAAACGTTCTCAAAATGCTCTCGGAAATCTAAGAAATAAAATTTTTATCACTTTAAACTCTGAAGAAGACATTCCTTTCTTTTATGTCAGAAAGACAAGGGAAACACTGTTTCAATTTCTTTATTTTTATGCCAACTGTTAAGATGTCATGTGTCATAATTTATTTATGCTGTTTATTTTGCTCTCTGCTGTTTAGAAAGACAGAAAAATAAAAAAAAATTAGATGAATTACATTGTTACATTTCACAACTACAACGAAAAAAGTTGTTCTCTGTTTTTCTTTACACTCCAGAAAGATAAATTTTACTTATCCTCAGCATTAGATGTTTCTTTGGGCTTTATTCTGCAAGTTGCCTTATAGCGTTTCATGAGAGAGCATTTTTTTGCCTTATTTACATTGCCCCATTTCCTTTAGAACTGGAACAAAGCATGGAAGTTGTTTTCGCATTCTGGTAATATTTTCACTTTATTTACATATACGAGCATTACAGTCACATGCAAAGATATTTTAACACAACAGGGGGCATTATGAATAATGACAAAGGCATTCCCTGAATGGAGTAAAAAGCTTGCAATGTCTTTTGACCCTTTTTAAATATTTTTATGCAGAATTTGCCATATGTAAACACTGTAGATAAAAGTATATAAATCTAAATATTTTAGAATTTTTGCAAAATCACAGTAAAATAATTTTGATTTTTAAAATTGCCATTGTACATGCAAACAATTTGGATCTTTAAAATGAATTTTTATATTCATTGTGATATATAATGTACCCTAAGATTGTGAATGTATTTAATTTTTTTTTTTAAAGTTGAATTTCATTTTGAGAATCTTTCTTTATTTGAGAGATTTAAATTAACTGATACAAATTTCAAAGTTTAAAAAAAAAAAAAAATTACTATAATCATTACTTTCATCAGTACTTTCATCATTAACTTTTTCATTAATAATACTTATTTCATTAACAAATTATTGTGACCCTGTAGAGTTTTAGATATTTTCCAGTAAAATAAATTGTGTTTGCATAGAGGGCCAAGGGGCTAGCGCTCTGGCGCTAGGTGCTTTAGATTTCGAATTGTTTAAGTTCGGATTTTAGGTCCCATGCATGTTTGTAGTGATTCGGGATCCACTTTATATTGTTGATCCTTATGTAACATGCCTTGGGCCTAGAACTAATAACCCTATCACATTAAAAAAACCCACTTATGTTTTGGAATCTGGCAGTAAACAGACGGCCTTGGCCCACGTCTGGGGGCCTATAGGCTGATTGCTGGGGGCTGTTGCACTATCGAAGAAAAAGTAGAACCTGAACATCCTTCTTATTCCAGAAAAGTATTTTTATAAGCTTTTTTTTATTTAAAACAATTTTAAAAACAGTTATTTTTTTTCAAATTATTCATTTTTGTTTAGAAAAAAATATATAAATGCCATTTCGTAAGGAAATTTTTACATACTATACCACATTTTATCAAAAATGCAATATCATATAAATATTGATCGTTACCATATGTTGTAATAACATTTGGAAACAATATAAATATGATATGTTAAAATATGTTGTAAAGTCACTTAAATAAAACTTAGGAAACACTTTTAGCACTAAATGCTGTATGTAATTATTCTGTACAACTCCTTGCCATTTGCCTCACATTGCATCATTTTATAACTTTAGTTTATTTAGGAAAATTACAACACTAATAATTTATCATCTTGCAATCACTATATTCAAACAGTTTTGTAATTTTCCTAAATAAACTAAACAAACAGTTATTTAGCTTAATAAAACTGTTATTATTTTGAACATGTCGTAATTTAACATATTTATATTGTTACTATATGTATGTTTTAATAACATATAGTAACAATATAAATATTCAAGAAAATAATTTTTATGAGTCTGTTTATTTAAAACTTTAAAAAACTTTAGTTATAACTTTAATAATATATTTAAAACTTTAAAAAACAGTTATTTTTTAAAACTGTTAATTTTTGTTTAAAACTGTTAATTTTTGTTAAATATGTCCTTTCCTAAGAAAACATTTACATACAATATCATATTTTATCAAAAATACATTATCGTATAAATATGAATGACTACTATATGTTATCAACTCACTTAAATAAAACTTATAAAACTCTTTCATCCCTAAATGTTACAACAGCAGTAAAAGTACATTTCCTTAAATATTAAAACAAGGAAAGATATTTACAGAAATCTCTCTCTTTTTATTCTATTTTTCTTGAAAAATATTCCATTTCCCAAAGTTTTCGAACGATTCGCTTGTGTGACAGGACGGAATTTCTACAACCACATTTTTTTCCCCTCAACTCGTACAATACCACTCATGAAAACAGTTACTCCATGAACAACAATGCTTACTTAAGTCCTGTTTCATTGTATTTTACTATTTATTTTCATTGAATAACATCCCCAGACAATAATTCAATTTTTTTTTATATTTTATGTGAGCATGATATCCTCGTTTAGATGTCTCTAGGTTTCTGCTATGGAAAACCATACGGCAGACGTTTACTAAATGTTTTATGTCCATCATGGACTGAATTAAGACTATAAATATTTATTACCCTCTTCAAGGATGGTATATCCTAGAAATTTCACAGAAGTATTATCAAAAATTGCAATTTATATTGATAAATGGTTACCAACATGAAAAAAGTGTTGTTACTTTGTATTGGGCATTTTTCTTTTTTGAAGAGACAAAAATAGTGGTATTTGTAATATTGCAACGATTTTCTAAGGACGGTTTCAAGGGAAATTGAATAAAAAGTATGAATAAATATATAAATATTGTAATGCTCATATAAATGGAATTTTTTTTAAATAGAATTGAATGGGATATTTTATGAGTAATTGCAAAAAAATTTTAAAGTGTGTTATCTAATAAATTGTAAAATGATATCCTATATTATAAAAAAATAGTTGTTTATTTTATTCATTTGTTAAAAGTTTAAATATTTATCACCTTGTGCAAAAATGGTATATCCTAGAAATTTTGCAGAAGTAGTATCAAAAATTGCAATTTATTTTCAATGAACATGATAAATAGTTACCAACATAAAAAAAGGTTGTTACTTTGTGTTAACCATTTTTTTTTTGTTGAGATAGAAATAGTGGTATTTATAATATGACAACGACTTTCTAAGGACAGTTTCAAGGGAATTAGAATATAAAGTTTAAATAAATATGTAAGTAGTTTAATGCTCACGTAGAAGAAATTCTTTCATAACAGATTAGAAGGGGATATTTTTATGAGTACTTGGATAATTTTTTTAAGTGTGATATCTAATAAATTGTAAAATTATATTCTTTATTATAAAAATTATTTGCTAATTTTATCCATTTGTTAAAAGCTTAAATTATTACCGTCTTCAATGATGGTATATCCTAGAAATTTCACAGAAGTAGTATCAAAAATTGCAATTTATTTTGGAAGTACATGATAAACGGTAGCCAATATAAAAAAAAATGTTGTTACTTTTTATTGGACATTTTTTTTTTTTTTTGACGAGATAAAAATAGTGGTATTTGTAATACAGTTTCAAGGGAAAACGAATAAAACTATAATAAATATATATTGCACTTGCAAGTGAAATTTTTTCTTAACATATTTGAATGGGACAATTTATGATTATTTGGATTTTTTTTAAGTATGATAATTGTAATAAATTGTAATGAGATTCTTTATTATAAAAAATTAGTTATTAATTTTATCCATTTATTAAAAGTTTAAATAAATTTCAGAAGAATGTAGCTTTCGCTTTATCTGAAATTAAATGACTGTTTTACATACATGTAAGGCTGTTTTAAATTAAGCCATAAAAGAATCAATTTTAATTTCTGCATTTCAAATCAGAAAAGTAATTATATTCCTTTGATTATTCCTAAACTAATATAAACTGGTATATTTCCTGTTTTAACTATTTTTTCTATGTTTCATATATTTATCTGAAAAATAATATAATAATTAAAATTCTTTGCATTGCCTACAATTTAAATTTATTACGCTATTTTAAAAATATCTGTTTAATTTTATTTTATAATTTGATTTGAAGGTTACTTTTTATAATTGATTTTTTCCAATGTATTCGGTTCATAAGGAAGTACATTCAGTTTTTGTCGTCTATTAAACGATGAAATTATTTATTTTGAAATCACAATATGTAGCATTATTATAAATCATTTAATTTCGTTGATTTTTCCTTTACTATCTTTCTAATAATCCAGGCATAACTAAAGATGATTATATAATTTAATGTAATTTCCATGACTATTTTAATAATCAGAAATTAATATCTTATTTGTAATAATCGTATCGCGTAAAGAAATATCTCAAAATAGCTTCAAATAGCTAAAAAAGTATCTCAGAATATCTTCAAATATCTAAAAAATATATCTTCAAATATCTAAATAAAATCTCAAAAAGTCTAGAAGAATATCCAAAAATTATATCGAATAATATCGTAATTTGATATATATATATTTTTTAATTTACAAAAGAAAAAAAACTCCAAACAAATTTTTTTTTTCAGCTTATGGCTAACTTTACTATACTGCGATATATAGAAGTACTATACGGGGAGATACAGGAAATTGCAGTAAGTCAGAATTTAAGAAAATAAAAAGGGAAAAAAAGATATTTTGAAAAACTCAAAATTCAATAGAACGTGCCTCTTACTACCTAAACAATATTATCTTTTCACTCGACTCTACCATTTCTTCTCTTTTTATCGTGAAGGTTTGATAAAATATGAACAAAACTCTCCGTTCTTTTATGTCTACAGACGCAGCACGTTCTACGCTTTAGCAATTCTTTTTTGTTCTGGTGAATTATTGGTATTTAGTTCTGGTTAGTAAAAATAATTGCACGACTAACATATACCAAATGGTATCTTTATTAATTTCCAGTTCTTACAAAGTGCTTTTAAATAAATAATTCTGTAAAAAAAAAATTCTATATTTGAAAAAGTGAAAAAAATAACAATTATTAAAAAAAATATAACATAAATTTTGAAAAATGTTGAAAGATGCAAATTGAAAAAAAAACTTATCTTCAAATACTAAGCGTATTTAAAATATAATTTTTTAAATTAATGTTAAGTAACTTTCAAAGGTATGTTCAATGTTAAGTAACTTTCAACAATTTACTTTATGGGTTTTTTTAATGTCTTATAAATAAGAACGTTTTATGGTCATATGAGATCGGGTCAGTTGAAAGTGGATTCCGAACCCCTACAAACATCCATGGCCTGGACTCGAACCTGAAGCCTGTGGCACAGAGCGCTAGATACTCAGCCATGCAGGTCCTTATTGACTTATCGCCAATTGACTTATAGGCAATTTCTTATTTCATTTCAATGACTTATAGGCAATCCTTATTGACTTATAGGCAAAAGCTGAATGTGTTTTTAAAAAATGAAGCCTGTATTATTTCCATTTAAATTTTCTTCATATTGTAAGATTTAGTCAACTGTAATTGTTTAGGTTAATTTTTAAAGCGTTTTGAGTAATAATCTATTATAATTTTTTATTTTGTATTTATTTTTTTATATTTTTTTTAGAAAAATTAGATTTTGTTTTAAGAAAAAAAATAATATTTGTTATTACGGATTTAAAACGGATTATGTAATTTAATGAACTTGTTTTTAACTTTAGTATTCTGAAAGTTTGATAAATAAAACGTTGTACTACTTTTTAGCTGCGAATTTTAATGAATTTATATGAATATTCATATATTTGATTTGTAACAGATTATAAATTTAATAATGTTATACTATTATACACAATAACTGAATGCTTTCCTAAAATGAAACCCATATTATTTCCATTTATTACTTTTTTTCATTTAAATTTTCTTCATATTATTACATAACTATTTACTGCCCCTCTCTAATTGTTTAGGTTATTTTTTAAGGTGTTTTGAATAAAAAGAGATGGTTCAATTTATTCATTGTTTAATTGATCCATTTATTAATCAATTACGCAAAAACTGAATGCTTTTTTCTTAAAAATGAAACCAATATTATTTCCATTTATTATTTTTTTTTTCATTTAAATTTCGTTCATATTATGAGATAAATATTTACTGGCCGTTTGTATTTGTTTAGGGTAATTTTTATGAAGTTTTGAATAATAATGAACTTCAAAAATTAATCAATTGATCAATTATTTATAATTAAATTAATAAATAAATTAAATAGATAGATAGATAGATAGATTATAAAATATCTACAAATTCATAAATAAATTACAACTGTCTGAAAAACTCTTTGTAGTTTTCCAGAATAACTTTGTTGGTATCTTGGCTACATAATAATTCTGAGTAGATTCTTGCATAAACAAATAAGAAACACTCGCCAAATTTTTCAAAGTGTTTCAAACATACCAGCCAGGATCACGAAAAGTAATACGAAAGAAGAAGAAAAACTTTAAATTAGAACTCGAGCTCATTCTCACAAACAACGAATCCACTCCATGTACCACCACCTGAGATCTTTAAACTGGGCACTAAAATTAAATCCCGGTTTTGATATCTTGAATCATTGTCAAAGTAAACATGAACTAAGAGTCTTCGCGAGTATTTTCATTTCAAGAAGTGCTTCTATCTCACTGACTTAACCGATTCTAAGGGGCGCCGGCGAAATTCCAACCTCTAGCTGTGAAACCCAACCGTGTTTATGTATATCCCCGCTTCCCTGTTTTGCATATACTTATTATGGAGGGAAATACTAGTCCGGGCTTTATTCAAACTCCTACTAGGGAAGGAAAATTTGTAGCCGGCCACGGAAATTGACTCTGCGATAACAGTCCCTCGCATCTTGTACTAGTATCTTGGGCTCTAACAGTTCTAGACACGGAAACGTCTCGACTTCTGACAGGCACTTGAATATTTAATCAAGCAAAGTACGAGGTTTGGCCTTCGTTATTAATAAGTCAATTATGGAGGGTGTGCTGTGCTGGGTTTTGGAGTTTATGGAAATATTCCTGCAAGAAGACGTTATGTTTTAAAGTGCCGGTTTCATCCATAATGGGAATTTAATGTGAAGAATAATTTGAGTTGGTGAACTGTTAGTTAATTTACCTTAGGTGACTCATTAGGGAGCATGGGCTAAATGGATGGAGAATGGAAACAAGCACTTAATATTCCGTCAAACATGTGAGATACACTTTCCGTGTACTCGCCATAATCTTAAAGGTTTGTTGTGAAATATTAATTGCTGGCATTGTCATTAAATCGGTTATTAGACTCATGATGAATAAATTTCGTCTGTCTTAAAATTTTGCTTGAAAATTTTGTCCTTCTATTTTAAAATACTGCATGGATATTGAAATACAGGATTAAATATTAAAGTTTGGTAGGTTGGCAATAAAATTAGCAAAATACGACTTTTATTTTTCTGTCAGGGCAACCTAAAATTGAATTCTTCTTTCAAACCAAAAGTCTAATCTGTGACCATGTATTTGAAAAAAAAATTACTTTGTAATTTGATTTTTATTATTAATTTTTCATCCGATGATAATTTGCATTCTAAAAATGAATTAAAGAGAAATTTACTCAATAGGCATGAAAACAAAAGTAGATTTGCAAGGACAAATTATTTTAAGACAATATAAATCGATTATTATTATAAATAAATTATTTTAAGAAAAATAAGTCTTCGTTTTTAGGAAAAATAAATAAATATATGATGTTACGGAATTAAAATATAAAGTTTCATATAATTTACCAAAGTTAATTATAACTTTAGAACATAACCAAATAAATAGATTAATAAATAAGATAGATTAACAGATTAATTTATAAATATAGATTAAATAAATTAAATAGTTAGAGATTAGAAAATATATATATATATATATATATATATATATACATATTAGTAAATGAAATAAATTAATTTAAAACTGTCTGGAAAACTTTGTAGTTTTCCAGAATAACTTTGTTGATATCTTGGCTACATAATAATTCTGAGTAGATTCTTGCATAAACAAATAAGAAACTCTCGCCAAACTTTTCAAAGTGTTTCAAACATCCCAGCCTGGATCACGAAAAGTAATACGAAAGAAGAAAAAGCACTTTAAATTAGAACTCGAGCTCATTCTCACAGACAACGAATCCACTCCATGTACCAGCACCTGTGATCTTTAAACTGAGCACTAAAATTAAATCCCGGTTGTGATATCTCGAATCATTGTCAAAGTAAACACGAACTAAGAGTCTTGGCGAGTATTTTCATTTCAAGAAGTGCTTCTATCTCACTGACTTAACCGATTC